>OMLP01038887.1:2852-15159 GCA_900302685.1 Spondyliosoma cantharus | reverse complement strand
TGAAACTTCTTTGTTTTCCTTTTTCAGAATTGGCAAAGACACCCTCACCGATATAATCAAACACTTTGAGGAGAATGGGGCAAGACCACGGTTAAGGAAGAAGCACTCACAGCCACGGCCAGCCAGGTTCATCAGCCGCAGCGTTATCAATGGAGTTATGGAATTTATAAAAAAACTATGCAGAAGACAATGCCATCATGCTGCCTGGCCAACATCCTGGGCATAGGGATTGGCGTGTGAAGTTGCTGCCAACCCATGTGTCTAAGGCCTCAGTTTGACGTCTCTACGTGAAGTCTGCTAAGGAGCTTGGTATGTGTAAAAATTGATTTCAAATTGATTGCTTGTAATGTGAAGTAATGTGAAGCACTATTAGCAATTAAAGTATAATTAATCATAAGTAATATCTGTTTTTCAGATGAGCATGCAGTTTGTAAATCAAGCTTCAAAGCACTGTGGAACCAGCTTCTCCCACACATCAGAAGTTGCAGGCCACGTACAGATCTCTGCTGGCATTGCCAAAACAATAACGAGCAGCTGCTACGAAGTGCAAACCAGATGATAGAAAGTCTGAAGCGGTCAAGAAGCAACACGATCATCTTGCCCTTGTGCAAAAAGAGAGAGCTGTGTACAACAAGATGACTGCTGCCTGCAGAAAGACATGTGCTGACTCCAAGTTGTCTTTGGGACCCTCCCCATCAGCAAGCAAGAGAATCAGGATCCATTACAGTTTTGATTTTGCACAGCAGGTACTATTTATCACTATTTATATGTGGTTGTAGATGTGTAGATGTGGTTTATACCTTGGATTATGGCACAAGGGATTGTAACATCTTATCCTGTGTATTAATGAATGATATTCGATTTCAATAAAGTACCTTCTAATTCTGATCAGTCCACTAAAGTGCTTAAGGAAAATAACACTACATCAACATTAACTACATGATAACTGCTTTTGATAACCATTGTTCAAATCATTACAATACTTTCTGCTCTGCAGGCTAACAGATATCTGCCACTGAGTGTAGGGGGTAGGGCTTATCTAAATGAGATGCAAATGAGCACCATTGTGTTGACTAGCCAGGAGGTGAATTTCCTGGAGTGCGAATTGGGAATGTTCTCGGGCTGTTTTCTCCCTTAAGGGGTTTGAGATGTGCATACATTCAAATGGCACAACGTCTTCAAATATTATCATATTTCCATGTGTTAGACATCATTGGAAAGCTTAGAAAGTACACTTTACAGAATCTGTAAATAACTCAAAATGCCTCTCGGGAGACTTGTTGCTGGTTTTCTCATGGCTGGTCACATATACTAACAATGAAAAACACCAATAGTCATCCTCAGCCACCCTCTTATACCAACATTCACTGCCATAGACATAAACAAACTCAAAGACACACACACACTAGAGGATAGGCCTATAAGATGGCTTTGGCCTTCTGCAAGTATTGACTGAGTGAGTGAATAGTAAGAGGCTTGTATTGAATTGTGTCTCTCCAGCTCAGAGTATAATGTTACAGGTAATGGTACCATAATGACAAGAGCCTCCCAAGATGCAGGATGCTCATCATTGGAATCAGATAATGTATCTTTCTCTTAAACTTTAATGGGAGTCTGAGTGTGTGCACTGATAACAACATTCTCACTCAGGCCGAGTCATAAGGCAAGTCATCTTAAAACAACAGTACATTGCATGTTATAAGACTTTCCTGCCGGTGTTAAAGTGATAGTTCAGGTATTTTAATGCAGGGTCATATGACGTACTTATCGATAGTCAGTGTATTATGTGAAGTAGATAACCGGCAGCTGTCTGTCAGAGAGGAGAAGCAGTGCAAAGCTAATGCCACCTAAAATAAGTCCCACCAAAAACAGGTGTAGGCTACGCTTTGCCGTCAACCAGCCTATTCCTTTGGCATTCCCATAGCCATATAACATCCACATTCTTATTCACAAGCTGAATGTAGTGCCACGGGAAAAGGCTGTTTGGTGGCAATGTAAAGCACCAAAAATGTAAAAAAAAAACTAAAAAAAACATAGTGTACATGCACTGCTTCCTGCTGCCACTGCATGCTGCCACTCCACACAGAGAGAGAGCTGGCAGTCATCTACTGCAGGTAATTCACAGACTAGCAATGAGTACCTCCTACAACAAGACCCTATTCCTTTAAGAAGAAACTAAAATCAGCATTTAGCATTTAGATTGAAGTATCTGATCAGTGCTCTGTTTATCTAATGTGTTCATTTAGGGAAGACAATATGATTCACACGTGACACACGTGTGTGTGTGCGTGTGTGCGTGCGTGCGTGCGTGCGTGTGTGTCCTCACCCCGAACCTGCATGCCCGGCCCACAGATCTCTTGAGCCCCAGGATTGTCTTGACGGACAGACCATGGAACCAGCTGGCATCGCCGCCACTTGTGGGTTTTCCATCTAAAAGCAAAGCATAAAAATCAGAGGTGTCTTGAATTCTAACACTGGGGGGGGGGTGAAGATATGTTCACCATATCTTTCACAACAGCACGCTGATAATCGTCCTATTGGTAGATCATAGCTGCTAGGAGGACAACAATTTAAAGTTCAGTCAGCGAAATCTTTGCCAAATGGATTATAATGTAAATATACAGCGTTGACATTTGACATCGAAGCTCTGATTTTGTTACTCCATGATGCTGCTGGCAGTGGGGAGTAAGAAAAATTGTAATTCCCGTGCATATACAGAAACATAGTGAATGCCTGCAGGTGAGGGCTGAAGTCATGGTGGGCTTATGACATGTTGTATGATCGAGCAGCACTAGTGACAGCAAATTTCAGCATTGTTTTCAGATGAGCCAGCCATAAATAAAAAGGTGTCAGAATATGCCATGAGTGTAGCAGTGGACTCAAGTCGACTCCCTGAACTAACTCACAGGCTTTGATTCATTTAGACTCAAAAATGGCACCAATATATAGGTTGAAAAAGGGTCAGGAAATTCAGTAGGGTTCAACTTGAAAGAACCCTCATCAAATACCGATGCTTTGGGTTTGTAGCTTGCTTGCAAAATGTTACTGTTGGGTCTCATTCCCAGTTGTCGATTACAGACGACCAGGGAATGAGGCTCATTGGGTGTTTTTTTCTATCACTCACCCCACCGTTAAGAAATATCATAGATCTGTTCCTTTATTGGCTGTAGGTTCATATAAAGGGACAGATCCATGGTTATTTTCTCACCTTCTTGACATTGTGAGGGCTAGGGTTAGGGGTAGGGGTAGGTCCTTCTGTTGTTACCTATATCCTTGACAGACAGATGGAGATTCACACTCTCTCTCCTGAGTCAGCACCTCAGGACAGTCTTGTCCTCCGTTGGCTGGAGACTGTATGATGATACGTTTCCTGGACTGCTTCTTCTTGGTTTTACCACCTAAGCAAACACAGAAAACACATATGTACATGCATTGCTTCTATTAGCTAAGTGAACATAATAAACTGGCAACTCAGTATAAATGTGAAAAAAAATATTCTAGCAGAGTCAAATTGGTTGTGTTTGTCCAAGATTTGAAAAAAGTACCTGAAAAAGAGATGTCTTCTGTGAGCTCATGGCTGTATTTTTATTAAATCTGTCAATGTAGACAAATATACTGAAGCCCAGTTGGTCTTTTATTTGTAATATATATCTATTCTCACTGATTTGCTCACCCTGTACTATGATGACCACTTCAAGGGGAGGCTAATACAATCAAGTGAAATATTGAATACCACCTCCATCATCTCCCCTGTGGTATCCAGAACAACTCCACAGGTGGTGGAGGTAATTGACTTAACAGGAAGTTAAGATCTATATCAGTATTATTAGATCAGATTACAGTTCACAAAAGCCTAGTGGTTCCTGTTGGACAATCATTTACAGATGACGATGATTATACTTAGCATATTGCATTTCATCACATCATACAGAAATGTAGAGTGTGCAGATAGCAAAGAGCAAGAGATGCAGATTACTATGCGTGTCATGTTGAAGATACCAATCTTGAACATAAAGTGGCCTATCATATTAAAGTTAATTGGCCTGCCACCTGTCTATTATGGTCGCCTAAGTCCTCTGATATAGTTGCTTTTGACTATACATTTGTTGATGACAGGTGCTACAGTGTAACATCATCAGTCATCAAAACGGGAGACATCTGGTGGTTGTTATCACTAAAAATAAGGCCACTTTCACCAATAATATTTAATATGATATGGTATTATTTCAAAACCACAGAGTTATGCAAAATACACTCATCAGCCTCTGTATTTAGGTACACCTAGTAGAGATGTCACTAATGGGTAGTTTTGCTTCCGACAGTCCAACAACCATTACCCAGTAACTAACCAGTTAATTCAGTTAATGAAAAAAATTCAACATTATGTGAAATAGCGCTCTCATTTTGGTCTGGCACTCCATTGACTCAATGAGTTTAGATGCACCAGGTCAGCTTCAAGCAAGGCTGTCTGAGATGTACCAGCTGGAGAGGCTCTGAGAGAGGAGCACAGTAGTCTGCCATATCTAGACTCCATATTTGGTTTGGTTTTGTGCCAGAAAGAAGCACACTGGACTTAATTTCCCAGTCAGCACTGATAAGTACAGGCAGTTCCCTTTAACGTCACTGGATGTAATCGGGTTCAAGGCACTACTAGCTCTTGCCTCGCTCTCTACCTCACTAATTGGCAGCATATATCCTCAGACCAGCACATCATTTCTCCCCCCAGCTAGCAGAGACGTGATCTTTGGCTGCGAGCAATCCTCGGACATGGCAGCATTTTTTTTTCTTAATGTGTTACAGCATAGTGCCATGGTATTACTAAATTTAGAGTAGCATCACACATTTTAACTTACATTTGACTTTGTTGCCTTTCTGTTGCCTGTCTATATGAAAATTAACCTATAGTCTGACATGCGTAACAGGTCAAATATCCCTTGAAGTGCCTGTCCCATAGGTAGAATCAATTGCAGCTGGTGGTTTGAAAGTCACATGTAACACCATGTAATCTACTCTTCATCTGCTCTGGCAAATGAAAGGAGAGAAGCTAGAAGGAATGTGAGAGTGAGACAATCAGAGACATCATTGAAACTTCACTTTTGACCCATAAACAGCTGTCCCTTGGATGTCTGCAATTGATGTTGAGAAGATGTAAAAACTGTCATTTTAATGATGTCTGTTGCACATTTAAAATATGTCTAAAAATGATGTTGCAAAACTTTCATTTTGACGACTTTAAGTATGTCAGTAGGATGTCAACAGTGAACTTCAAAAAGACGTTTAAAAAGACGTCCCAAAAAATGACTTTCATTCTGGCCTTTATTGGATGTCGTCTGAATGTTTGACAAAGACATTAATTGTTGTCTTTTGGACAGGTCTATGCTCAGTGGGAAACTTTATTTTAGTAGTGTGCTGCAGCCTATAGTCAAAGTGAATGTTGATGAAGGTTCTCAGTCATCCAGGTCATGGTAAATCTAGATGCTGTATTGTAGGCAACTGAATTTGTTTCAGTTTCTTGAAGACGTTTCATCTCTCATTCAAGAGGCTTCTTCAGTTCAAACTAACTGGAGAGGAGTTGGCTGGCTTTTAAAATCGGTCTGGTTGTGTTCTTACAAAGTTGTAAAGGACACATGTGAGCTCTGAGTTTCAGAGATCTCAGTACAGCATTGAAAGTGGGTGATATGTAATGTTTTAGGCCACCTCCTCTGTTCATAGACAGCTGTTCCAGTTTCACATAGATGGATTCCTTTACTCCTCTTTCAAACAATCTGTCTTCTCTGGCCAAGATGTTTACATTGCTGTCCTTAAAGGAATGATTTTTCTCCTTCAGATGAAAGTGAACAACAGAGTCATGACCTGAGGAGTTGGCCCATTTGTGTTGTGCCATCCGTTTACGGAGAGCTTGTTTTGTCTCCCCAATGTACAAATCTGTGCAACTCCTAACTCACCTAGAAACTAAGTGAATGTAAATGTGGAGTGCAATTTTGCTCAGAGAAAATCTTATTTGAAAATGTTTTCATCTCCAGCTTGTTTAAATAAAAGAACAATGCATTCCCCTGCATGTTGTTGATCACTAACATTCAGCAAGTTACATTTGCTAATCACAGCAAAATGATTCCCCTGTTCCATGTCAGGAGGATGAAAACATTTGAAGCCAGGAGGGCACATCTTGATTCCATGGACTTCTGGATATTGAAAGCCAGGCTACACACACTTGTCAATGTGTGTGATCGTGTTCAATTTCCATTATGTGCAACAGGTGGCAGGGGACCAGAAGCAGTGCAGTGAGCAAAGAGCGAGCTAGCAAGAGCGACTCCATCACTAAGCTGCAACTTCAGAGTCAGAGTCAACCGGCATTAGTCATGGTGGATGCTACTGTTCCAGGGATAATTAAGGGTCAACCATGTCAACCCTGCTGCTCAACTAGTAATATATTTTTTAAGTTGCATATGTACACAGTTGACTTGGATGTTAACATGTGGGAAATATAAAGGACTGGCTAAAATAATAACAATATAAACTGTATAACCATTAAGTGACAGCCCAGTCCCCTAAAAAATCAGGAGGGTTGGTCGCATTAGCTAACACACCACATGCTATTGTTTCGGTAACAACAGTCAAAGAGGCGTCATCACAGGAAGTAGCAGCTCAACAGGCACTACCTTAAAGGTCCTATGTGTAAGATTTAGTAGTATCTGTGGTGTGGTGCAACCACCTGGACACCCCTGGCCACTTAGAACACAGAGACAGATTCTCAGCATTTAAAGCTGCTACAAGGAACTTTTTGTTTGTCTTTTTCATTACTTCCTTGCAATATGCATAAGAGTTTGGTGAGTTGTGTCTTCTTAAAAACCTTTCTGAAAGGAAAAAAGAGGGGGGCACTTCCAGTATATCAGAATTTCGAGTACAATAGCAACCCTGTTCTACTCTAGCTAAACGTGTTATCTGTGATTGCATTAGAGAATCCAGTGTGTAGGACTTCATGGCACCATCCCTAACATCATCCTTCCTTATGGTGGTGGCTTAAACAGCATGAAACGTTAATAATTTGAGAGACGAAGCTGAGGTTGGGTTTATGCAACGCAAAACATTTTGTTATTCATTTGGTATGAAATTACATTTGCATTTGTGCTTGTTAATAGTTTCTGGAAGGAAATGCACAAAGCCGGATGTGCCTGTTGAACTCTAATTTATGGCACGGTGGCATTAGGATTCTCATAGTGAGGTCTTACCTTTTTTGGCTGCCTGGTCCTGGCAGTTTTCATAGGTGCAGGGTCCCCAGGCACTCCATGAAGACACCTCACACTCAACAGGACAGCTGATGTGGCAGAGCTGGGTGGTGTTCGGGGGGATACTCAGACACAGATCATTGTCCATTGGTCTCAATTCTTTGGGGACACAAACAAATGTCAATGGCATACTGCAGGTTATGTTGTGAAAAATCATGGCAGCAAAATGAAATAGAATACAATAAAATAAATGAAAACAGAAAAACTATGGACATATGAAGAGGAATCATATGGATCTTCATTGAATTAGATGTTATATTTTCAAATGAGCAGCCTAAATATTATACAGTTAGTGAGTAACATTTATAGCCGCCTCTATTTTCCCCTCCCCCACACCACCTGGGGGTCTCCCTAGATTCAACTGTAGACACGTCAATTAATTCAATTGGAGGGTGTCACCAGAGATGCTGCTTCCCTCACAAGAAACATATACAGCATCGATACCCTTCAAACTTAAACCATATTCTTCTACCCCATTACATCTCGGTGGCAAATATTACACTTTTATCCAACTACATTTATTTTAAAGCTTTAGTTAGTTTTGTTATCAATAATCTAAAGTTGTAGCTAGGTTATATTATTATAGGTTAAGCCACCCGGCATACAGTTATTAAAATTAGTTCACCCTTTAGCTGCTGCAGCCCTAAAGTTAAAGTTAAACATTAATGCATCAGTATTTATAATTTGAGAATATACTATATATATATAATTCTGAAAGGGAACAATTGTTTATTCAGTTTATTCAGTCATCGTTACAACAAAGTTTGTTGTTGTTTATTTAATGTGTTTAAATGCATGAAATCAGTCAATGAAGATCTTTCTACCCTGATTAAAATATCTCTCCCCAATGCACACCAGTAGCTTAGCTGGTGGAGTGTGTGACCCATATATGGATACTCTGCAGAGTCCCAGGGTTCGAGCCTGACCCGTTGTCTCATCAACTCCCAAGCTGCTCTGCCAAGAGAAATGAAACATTTATTCCCCACAGCCCAGGTGTGAATGAAACAAACGGAACAACACAGGGTGGGCCAACTCCCGAGTTCAAGATTCTGCAGTCCATTTACATCTGAAAGCGAAAAATAATTCCTTTGAGGACAACAATGTAAACATCCTGGCCAGAGAGGAGAGATGGTTTGAAAGAAGGAATACATCTATGTCAAACTGGAATGACCGTCTTTGACCAGAGGAGGTGGCCTACAACATTGCTTATCACTCACCTACAATGCAGTACTTAGTTTCCTCCCCTGACAGCTTAACAACCATTCATACCTAGGCTCACCTAGCCCTTGCAACCCACATGAATGCAGGTAGGGTCAACGATCCACAAGTGGCCACGTGTCCTCAACGACTCTGTAAGGACACCCACACAAAGTTTAAAAGCCTGCAACTCCCCTCCGGTTAGTTAGAACTGAAGAAGCCTCTTGGATGAGAGGAAAAATGTCTTCAAGAAATTCTGCTTCTGCAAAAAAGTGCTGCAGATGCAGTTTTTCCATCCTGTTAAATCATTAATTCCCCAGCCATATTACTTTAACTTTCATGCAGTACTTTTATATACAAACAGCTGAAGCATAATATTGACAACCTCATGATATGGTAGCCTGATATTTATTAAATATGCTCTGTGTGGGAATCACACGTCAAATACGGTATACCTATGATACAATAAAAACAGCTGGCTTCACATTGAAGTGATGCTTCAGCTTCCATCCTCACTACTTTACAGGGGCTTTACGATTCTGCCCCGCATTCGTCTTATTACAGTCAAGGACTTCCAGATCTGAACACAGACCCATCACGGACCTGACACAGACCAATTAAGGCCTCGTCACGGATGAGCGGGAAGTTTTAAAAGTTTTCATCTGTACAATCTGCAATAAAAATGTAGATTAAAGTTCTACGTTGTGTAAAGTTACTGGGAGGTGACGTATTTCCAGTGGGAGAAAAAATCATTGGCCAAGTTGGACATGCTTCTCTCACTGTAATACAAGAGACTTGCCGGGCACTGATTTTCACCGCCCCGAGGATAAACCGCGTGAAAAGGAGTTGACTTAAGAGCAGATGACGTAGAAGTTTGTAGAGAGTTGGAAGAGCCTTGTATGATAGAGCGGGAGCCGGTTCCCAGTATAGATCGAAATGGAGAAAGCAAGTTAAAACTCTTCTGTCTGTGGGACCCGTTTTCGTTTTTTATCAAAAGAAAAATTATACGATTAATTATTTTTTCAAATTTCAGACTCATTGGCCTTGGCTCATTTTCTGTGAAGAACATATATCAGAACACAGGAATTTGTAGGTCCTGTGTACCTTCCTCCTCCTGTCTGGGCCTGCTGCTCTCACATTCCCGCACATTTCCAGCTGCAAATTGGGGGTGGGACACAATAAATATAGCTTTGCCAGTGTGGTTACTTATTACAACTGATCAAGATGGCCAAAATGCTCTGCTCAGAGGGCCTTGCAGTTGATTTTGGAAGAGAGAGAAGCTTCTGATGATGATGTAAAAGAAGAGGTTTCAGAATGTGAGGATCACATTTCTGACAGTGACTTTGAAGAAGAGGATGAGGATGAGATTGAGCATCAGCTAGTTCCAAAATGAAGAGCCTCAGGACCAGCCTGTCAAAGAAAGGCAAGAATGTGGTACTCATGAGTACACTGCACAGGGATGGGAGAATCTGTGGCCAGGAACATCGAAAAACAGAGATCATCATGGATTATAATGTCACCCAAGGAGGGGTGGACAACATGGACAAACTGATGACTGCCTAAAGCTGTATAAGGAGGACCCTACAATCGCTACTGGTGATATTCTTTGACATATTGGACATCTCAGCGTACAATGCCTTTGTCATCTGGGTGGCACTGAAGCCAGAGTGGAACAGAGGGAAGCTCCAGAGGAGATGCCTCTTCTTGTGGAACTGGGAAAGGCATTGGTGAGACCTCAAATCTAGAGAACACAACATGTTCCAAAAACCCCAGGCTCTGCAGCCATCATGAGGAAGATTCAAGAGGAGAATGCTGGTGCCCCATCCACTCAACCCACATCACCATCAGCTTGTGTTGTGTAAACTGACCTGAATGGGTTAAATTTCTAATGAAGTTCAAATAAATAGAAATCAATAGCTATGAAAAAATGTGCTTCATTTGAAAATGTGTTGAATTTCCTCCACTCTTGATTATAATAGATTTTCTTGTTTTATTACATTTTACAAAAAAGCAAACAAAAAACGAGTAGCGCTTTAATTCATAAATCATAGATCAAACAAAGGTAAAGGGCAAATATTAACCATATATGCTGTTTATATTGCTTGAAGTAAACACCTGTTGAGTATTTTAACATAAATTCTTTTGATTGTGTTGAATTAAAAACCTAAAAATGCAGCAGGTCCACCAGATCCACGGACACTGGTTGAATAACAAAAATATGAACACCACACAAGGGTTAAGTCACTGAAAACAACCCCGTTTGGGAGGTGAACACTGCAGGAAAAGCTGAGAGTGAAAGAGCTTGGTCCGACCAGCCTGGCATTGTAAAAAAAACATAAAGCATTTTAGCAAGATTCTGGAGCTAGTACAAAAAAAAAGCATAAAGTTATTGTTGTACATATAAATAACATCACACTTTTCTTTATAAATTATTTTCCTGAAAATGTTTACACAAAGTGTCTCTCCTGCCACTAAAACTGATCACAACTAAGCTCCACATACTGTTAATGATAAATGATAACATTATTTGATTTGACATCACCTTGAATTTAAAGATTATGCACAGAAACCCTTTTTTTAACCATAATTTGATATCAGTCATGAAAGTGTCTGATGTCTCAATTTGTCTTGATATCCAGGTGTGTATGTGTCTGTGATCTGTAGTGTCCAGCATTGTTTTGTTTAATCTTTACGGTAATTTGGTTTGGTAGTGTCAAAAACTGTTTAAACAATTTATTATTTTTAAGTTAAATCATTTTGTTGTGATATCTTATAATTGCTGTAAATACAAGTAAATATTCTCCTTTTATCTTACAGAGAAATATCTCCTGGATGAGGAACTCTGACTGCCATCAACAGGTATGTTTGGCAAAAAATTTATATTTTATGACTAATTTCACATAGTGTATGTAAATTAGACCTGCACAATATTAAAAAATATGCAATGTAGAACTATATTATTAAATATTGCGATAGCAATAAAACAAGCAATACAAAAATAAAATTACACAGTTAATGTTAGCTATAAATACGAGTGTCTGCTGTTCATGTTTTACACCAATCTTGGAATTCATGTCGATCCAGAATCCCAATGAAAATCTAATGTAATGTTTTCTGCATTGGTACTGATTACTCTGAGGATACCTGATAGAAAGCTTTTGCTATCATCTGACTGCATTAAAATGGTGTGACAGCCTAGTTGTTATACACAGGCACATCCATATCATGATACTCATAGAGCTAATATCCTACATATAATCTTAACAGCAAAGGTTTCGTGTAAACATTTTTAGCGTCCTGATAAAAACTCCTTATCAACGTAACAACAACAACCATAATTTATAACAATAAATAAAGTAATTAATCACTGCCCTGAAAAATGCAAGGTGGACACAGGGCCTTAGTCACTCTTTTAAGCAGGGTGAAATATCTGCCATAGCTTTGATAGACCAAAGCTATATTGTCCAAAGACGCAGTGGCGTCTCACCCATGAGGGATGGGGGTGTTGCAACACCCCCACTTTTACAACAAGGTGATTTCATCCCCCCCCACTTTTTCCTAAGTTATTAAACCGTTTGCCCGCCCACGCGGTGTACCAGCGTAGAGAAATGGAGCTCACCTCAGCACCCCCATACATGAAAAGAAAACCCATTGGTCAAGTTAGATTGATTGACAGCCATCAAGCCAATCACAGCCATTTGACCAACCTCATTATCTTCCCCTAGAAGAAATTTGTTTTTTGCAGCCTGGTGAAAAGAAAAAGGTGTGGATCACACAGGCACATCACCTCAGACATTAGGAACAACATTCAAAAACGTTAAATA
>OMLP01038874.1:19304-33671 GCA_900302685.1 Spondyliosoma cantharus | reverse complement strand
TATATATATATATATATATATATATATATACACACACACATATATACATATATACATACATACATGTATACACATACATATATACATACATACATGTATACACATACATATATACATACATACATACATGTATACACATACATATATACATATATACACATATACATATATATATATACATATAAATAAAAATGGTTAAACTCAGTATACCATCAAACAAGGTCGTCAAGTGCCAAATGTGGCCATAAAGTTTGTACTGAAAGAAAAACTCTTATGAGCGTCTCTGTCTTGTTTTGGTGTCGTTTATCTCCATAGATTTATCTTTGCTTCTCTCCACTGAGTCTGTCAAACTCCAGCAGAGAAAGACAGCAGACAGCATTCAGGCGCAGGTATTAAACTCTGAAATCTACAGCGCTTCGTACAGCAAAGCTGCACAAACAGGGACGTCACGATGCATTCAAGTGTACCTAAAAAAATCCTTTCAAGAAGCAGCCGGTTGTCTACACGAAGGTGTGGTTAAAAAGAAAGTGCATCCCCAGCCTTTGGTTAAAATGTTTTCTTTAACATGTTTAACTTTGGCATTAATATGATTGATTTATGTTAATGTGTTTTGTCAGACAGATTTACATTTTTGAAAAAATGAAACACTTAAAATAATAACTTGGCGGCCCCCCTGGTGTAACTCTGAGGACCACCTAGGGGACAGGGTTTAATCAACTATTAGGGGACTGCTTTAGATTTAATCTGATCATATGGATATGTCATAACAGCATTACAGTAGAGCATTACACTGTATTGTTAATCAAACATCAGAACATAGACTGCATAAATGATTAAACCAGACAGTATACCTTACAGTGCTATGAACCTGAGTATTTCCTGCCTCTAGCTAGCTCTTTCTGTTTTCTCCATGTAGCTCATACAAGCTTGAAAGGAGCCTCGAGGAGAGAGGCAGCGTCTCAAACAAACTTGATGTGAGCTGGAGTGAAAGTGACACAGTGAGGTCAGCGTGCACCCTGCGGCGTCACCTGTTCCCACCTGACACACAAACTGGTACGGGCTCAGAAACCAGCTGCTGAGTCAGCGGGTCCGGGGGAGATGGGGGGGGGGTTTGAAGGAGTGGACGGAGGTGACAGAGCAAGTGACAGAGCCAAATGAAGAGACTGGAAGCTAATGTGAAGTGTGTTAGGGAGAGGGAGGGAGAATAGGAGAGAGAGGAAGCGTAGCAGAACGGTGAAGGCTGGGAGAGCCGAGGAAAACGAAAAAAAGAAAAAGGAGCACCGAAGAACAGAAGATGATGTAATACAGTAAGTGTTAAAAGGAAACAACATCAGCCCCCAGAGCCCTCACCTTGTTGTGTTAGCATCTGTCTAATATTGTAGGGCGTTTGTACAAAGAACAATGCAAAGGTGTGATGTAATTAAAGACTCCGTTCACAGCTTTGATGCTTTTTTCTGATTTCTTAGCGCAAATTAAGCTCAGGGGTATCTTTGTCCCTGAGTTCAGGCTCCGAGGCAGACATTTGTCTCAGACTGTGTACAATCCTGCCTCTTTTGCCAAGATCTGAATTCTGACCTTTGTCCTTATTGTGACTTTAACACTTAGGGCTGTGCGATATGATCATTGGCTGTATATGAAGATGGACGACATGACAGCTCCCGCAAAAGTGAAGCCTAAACATCTTGATCGCCCCCTGGTGGCTGGCTGCAGTATAAGTAGAAATCCCCTCCCCCACCTTCCTGTTCGCAGATTTGACATGGGCCAATCAAAAAACTCCAAGTACACTTGGTTTCTGGAAGGTTTCCCTCATTTAAGTTTGTCCTTATCACACTGATGTATATTCATGTGTCCATCTTTCTATTAAGTTTGGTTTAGATTAGTCATCTGATGCTATATGAAGGGGTCAAACGTTATGATTGACAGCTCTAGCTCGAGTATGCGGGTGTATTGGCGGGATGTCGAGACCCTGGCTCGAAAAAGACGTCACCAGCTCAAGATGGCAGCGCTAGCATCCAGGATATTTTGGCTTAATTTTGTGCAGTGGGAGGAAGTGGAGATGCTCAGCACATTTATATATATGTCAATGGATATGGCGATATACATCATGTGGAAAAAAAGGAGAACATTTCGTTGTGTCTAAATATTTCCGTCAATATTTTTTGTCCTTGGGGCAACGCCTTGTGTTCTTCCAAATTTGCATGGAGGCAACATAAGACAAAGACGGAGGAGCATGAAGATGAGACAGAATGGGGTAATTCTGAATATGAGAAGATCTCCAACCAGCTATGACAAAGCCAGGAGCACCTACCTTAAAGAGGGGCTACTTTTGCAGGACAGATGTGGTTTTATCAAGTCCGACACAGACAAAAAGAATGTTCTTCGGTCATGCACATAAATCGTTGTGTGAATGAACAGTAAAACCAGAGCTGATATGGCAGTACAGTTGGATGAATTCTGGAAGACAGCCTGATTATTAAGGCCTTAACCTGGCTTGAACACGTTCAGAGAGATAGATGGATTCTGGAGAAATGATCTAACATGTTCAAGCTTAAAACTCAGGCGCTTAGTTGTTTAGTTGCTCTTTCACCTCCTTTATAGTCCAACTGAAATCCCGTTTAGTCAATCATTTTAGGGACTAACGTGTTTATTTGTAAATGTATAGACAAAAGTATATCAAAAAGGAACAAAAAGATGTCTTTTGAGGAAATATCAGAAACACTCATGTTCATCTCAGCCAGCTGGAGAGCCACGTCGGTGCTTGTGTTTGACTGACAGCAGCTCGCGGTCTGTGCGGCCATCAGGGCAACGAGAGACAAAGCAAACAAATGTTTGTTGTTGCTGACAAGCTATGGGATGACAGTGTGGGGTTTTTTGTTAGTTTTTTTTTAGCAGTGGTATTGAAGAGTATGGATCGGACATATACTACAAAAAACAGACAAGCTTTAACAGGGAACCCTCAAGGGAAGAGAAAAAGAGGACAGCCAAAGAACACCTGGCAAAAGGGGTCTTCAAGCAGAAGGGGTGTCAGACGTAAGTCAGTAAGTTAGGTATTGAAGAGTAGGAACAGGACCAGCATGTAACCCAACCAAAGTGATACTTACAGGTATGTATATAGCTAGCCATCTTAGCGCCCATTTGGTGGCTTGTTTGAGCCGCTAAGGTGCAAAACAAGAGGTGTATCCATGTTTTGAAGTTAGGTAAGAAGGAGACTTTGGCAGGAAAGCTAATGTGGGATGTTGTTCCGAGTCTTTGGCTCTTGTGTTGTGCTACTGTTTAGCTGTTTAGTGCGACAGTGTGACAAAAATCGGGGGTGTCATCTTATAAGAAATATACATTTCTCCCTTTCGGTTTCTTATATTACACAGGACATATGACTTACTGAGCAGATCTGTATGATGCAGTTAGAGAGTTCCTTGGAATTGTACACATCCTTAGAGGAATCGCTGCTTTACAATAGTCATTTTAGAGGGGGAATTCTTAGCGGTCATTTGGATTGACATTTTTCATCAATTGGTTATTCGGCTGGGGCCACAAAAGGTTAAAACTCACGTCAGCGTCTTGTTAAGGTTGTAGTTCATGTTTTCTCAAGGGAGTATCTATTGAATTTCAATATCAGTAAACACTAAGGTGACCACTGTGCATGTTACATCAACAAGCACTTACTGTTCTTGCTGCAGTCTTCTGGTTAAAAAGCAAACGCTACTTTTTTCTGTTGGCAGTTTAGAAACCACAATTATTTATCACCTCCGTGGGCACAAAACCATAAACCTGCATTCATCGCAAGTGCTGGAGTGCACGTACATCAATCTGCATACAATCACAAAGTGGAGAAAAACAAGTTGACAACAGATTATGTAGTGACTCAGAAATAGCACAAATATCTCAAAGATTGTTTTGAGCTCTTATGGACCGGCACTACCTCGAGATGATGTCATCTCGTGGGTCTTATAAAATATTAACTTTCCTACCTTGAGGGGAAAATGGGCTTGAATAGGAAATAAACAAAATTCTCGCAACAGCCAGGGGACACTGCCGAATGAGCACCTCATTGTGTCTTTTCAGTGCTTTGTAAGACTGAAACATAAAGACCAGTAATGAACAGGCCCTGGTTCTCAGAGGAGGCCTTATTTATTTGATGAGGGACAGGGAACTCATTGAAAATTAAATGACATCGTGCCCTAGGATTGCTTTTATGTAAAAATGTCCTGAAGGACTGACACTGAGGCGGCATGAATGCAGTATTCCAGGAATTGTACTTTGTGTGCCTCTGAAAAAAAAAAAAATAGCTGAACTAGCTACAAGCGCAAACTATAAAAACCCTTGCAACCTACTTCGATATTTTCCTTTCAAGACATATTATAATGTTATATATGAATTTGTTTGAACTTAGGTACATTTGCATATGTACATAAGAGCTTTGTCCAACCTGAAGCCCATCCTGTCGATTAAATTTGGCCCAATCTGAGCAAAACTAATCTCGCAAATTTGAACATGAATGGTCAATCAGCATCGACATACATGTCTGTGTGTTTGCCTAATAGCCTCGATGTGGGTCTGTGGCTGTGAGCGTGTACTGTATTGTTGTTTTTTTGTTTTGTTTTTTGCTGTCGGCATCCAGCACATAAACAAGTGACTCTCTGAACTCTAATTATAAGCAAATGAAGTAGTTCGTTAGTCACCGAGTAAACAAGAGGCGGGAGGGAGGGGGAGGAGGAGAGGTGCGGACATGCATGCCCTCATTTGAAGAAGCCACCTCAAAAGAGATTATCCTGAAGCCAAAATTGAGTAAGTTTCTAAAACGTATTGATAAATATCTTAATCTGCTACCACACACACATCTTTGTAGTGTCAGGTGAGATGCCAGCCGTTCAACAAACACTAACTTGTCTTAGTTGTGATTGCTTCCCCAGCATTGAGTTTTTAAAGTTTAGTTATGCTAAACACATTCTGGACCATTGGAGCCGATATTGATCGTCTCACCTGGCCGTGGTTACAGCCAATAAGCACATTTTCGAAAGCTGGAGGAGCTTTGTAGTCTGCACAGGACTCGCCAGGCAGAGAGGACTGTTTGTTTTTGTTTTTGTTTGTGTGCAGTTTGTACAATTCCCTGTTGGTAACCTGCTTATTGTTCCCAAAAAAGACTTCTTAAAAAAAAAGGAGCCATTAAAGCCAAATGCTTAACTTCAAGTGCTTGGGAGAACATTATTTTTTGCAGAGAGGATACCAATAAAGCCTCTACTGCCTTTATGTAAAACCACCTTGTCCCTGCATTTATTAAGCGATGCATCTCCACCTCTTCATTTTAACAGGTTTCTCTTCACTTTATTGTCATTCACGGGTCAATGTGTGTGTTTATGAAAGCGCAGACTAAATATAACTGCTGCATATTCCTTTTATATCCAAGCCTACATACTGCACCTTCAACAATTCTCCTCTTTGAAGAGGGATCAACAACTCCAAAAAAAAACAAAAACCCAAACAAGGACCTTCAGCATCTTCATACTGGAAGAGTGAATCATCTCCAAATGTTACTTAACCAAAAAATATGGTTTTTGGTCGTCACAAATGCAATTCATCACTTGAACTTAAAAACATATATCTATAACTGTGGGGCACTTGCTGAAACAACTCATGCTGTTGTTATTCTTAGGCGGACAGTTCTGTAACGTTTGCGCCTTCTAGTCACACTTTTGGTAAGAGTCAACCTGAGCTCTGCATCTCTCTGGACACCATATGCACTGGCTGGAAGTCATTTTAAACTTCTTGTCAACATGGCTCGAGTTTACTGTAAACAAATCTAACTGCGTGGCGGAGATAGTGACTAATATGTGCAGCTGGGTATGTCGGCCACGCTGTTGCACCGGCTCAGCGGGCGATGACTGCGCTCTGAAGAGATGTGTAGTGAGTATTCCCGGGGGGGGGCCGAGAACACTAATATGAATGATTGAAAGACATAAGAAAGAGGACGGGAGTGGAGAGCGGGAAGGTTAGTGGAGTCGTAAAGAACCAGGAGTGGGGATAAAAAGAGAGATGGTGGGATGTAAAGAGAGGGGAGGGGGCTCAGAGGTACCAAGAGTAGGAGAAAGGGGAGAAAAAGAGGGATGTAATCCATGATCCAGATGGAGGGAAGCTTGCTGTTGGGAGCAGCAGGGGATTGGGGCTCTCAGTTAATGTGACGGGCATGCTGGGTAAAAATAGCCCGGGGAAGCAGGGCAGGAGTCCTCTATGATGAATAATACACAGAGGAGGAGGAGGGAGGAGTGGAGCATGGAGAGGAAGGGGCACTAGTTCTCTTAGATAATAATACAATTAATTACAGGAATTCTGCCTTCTCATTACCCATCTAGTCTCTGAAATGACAGTGACAAATGATGTCTTTTACTTGTTTAAATTAAAAAATTGTCAATATTTAAAAAGGTTGAGGGTAAGTCAGAGCATGACATAGTTCATGTGAGACCACAGAACAGAGAGCGTTACAAAACCTTGTGGGTCATAAAGAAGTGAAAGGAGGAATGTGGGGCTTTTATCCCCACTATATCCACAGAGACTCTGGGATATGCAGTAAGCTCTTTCTTTCTATCAAATATTCACACGGGGGAGAAATTGCATTGTATAACACGGGTCCCCACAGATCCGTCTTAAGATACTTTGTACTGTGCTTCAATACAGGTACATTTTGTTCCATAAATTCAACAGGCGGAGCCCTCACAAATTTCATTTTCTGTCAATGAAAAGCTGTGCATACCTAACATTACCAGACGGTCATAGTACAAAAACATAATACAAGGATGTACAAATTAAGAAAGCACAGTTTTGTGTATACTCTGCACATACTGAACAAAAACACCAATTATTTGTCAGAGTTTGCCAGCCCATTCTCATTCCCAACACGTTATACACAGCAGCCTGGTCAGTGGACCTACGCTTAGTGTAGTTACCGCTCTGGCATCACTTCTTGAGTGGTTGCTGGATGGGTCTTACGTGGGACTCTCCCCACATGAAAGTATGTGACTCAGCTCTTGTGACCATATAGCATTTTTTTTGGGCAGAAAAGTGCTAGCGGTGTGCTCGGGACAATGGGATGAAGCACTGTGTGCTGGTTTTGACTGACAGCTGCTATAGGAACAGAGGGCTAACAACGCATAGGGTGATAAATGCACAACACTCACCAGAAGCAATCATTGTAAAGACAATCTGCTCCTTCAAATGGACTTTACTGTCTCTGTTATGAGAGTTTCCGGCTGATGAAGCTCAGGATAGAACGACACAGCCAGAACAAGCTTCTATTCCATTTTCTGGACTACAATGGCGATTACCAATCTACCGGGTGACGAGTCCAGACCGATCAAATGGTTGCGCCTTCTGAAAAGTGCTAGGAGCAGCTGTACAAAAAAAGCAGAACGCGCAAAAGAAACTTTATGTGGACACTGGCCCTGAGTGTCATGGTAGATTGTTTTTTAAGTAACTGCACGGAAATAAGGTAACTTGTGTAGATAACATGACGTCAGTTACATAAGTGATGTGATGGAATTTATATAAGTAGTGTAGTTATTTCAACCCAAAATATGATCTTTTTCTAAACCTTATCAAGGAGTTTTTGTGCATAATACACCGTTGTTGCTTACCGTTGCTTGACAGCACCGTCAGCTGCTCTCCTCTCTCATTGGTAATTGTGGTACAAAAGTACCCACAATCATCCATATTTCAAATATCAAACATGTTTGATATTATCAGTGCAGCCCCGATGAGTCTGTAGACAGTTCAGAAGGCTAAAGCCTGGATCTGTAAACCCCTCACATTACATGATAGTCTGTGCTGAACAGCACGTTTCGAACGAGTAGTGCACCAGTTAGTCCTAATTTGACTGCAGCCCTGCAGTCCAAAACAAACGATGCTAAAGGGGAAGAAGAGCATGATACTTTATGGAGGGCCACTGACCAAGCTGCCATATTTGTGAATGAGCGAGAACATGTTGACAGACCATGGAGAAGAGTAAATGTGAGGATTTTTTTTTTTTTATCACCTCCTCCATCAAACTCCAGAGTTAAACTTCCTCCAGCCTCTCCTCAACAGATGAATGTGTCTGGTCACACTCCGCTCACTTCATCTCTTCAGTAGAAAACATCACTCCAGGAAAATGGGAAACCTAATCCATGTCAAATTCAACAATGACAGTGTGTTTCAGCCAGAGTTCCTTATTGAATGCTAGCAGCAGCAGCAGCGGCGCATTGTTTGAGCTTTACTTGTGGAAAATTGATTGCCACGAGCATTATGTTGCTGAATGAGTTTGTTTACCCTGCTCAGTTTACAAAAAATGATGGGGGAGATGTTGCAGCCACTCAGTTCTCAACTAATCACCCTGTCTCTGGATAACAAAACAAAACAATGATGGATTTGTCTCAGTGAAAAAGGTAGACAAATCACGCTGTCCTTTCTTTGACTGACAATCTCACAGACTGACCGTAATGCCTTGCTAATTGCCAATTCAGCTCAGCAGGGTGGAGAGCTTTTACTACCATGTACTAATCATAATGTCTTTGATAAAACCTGATTAAAGCTGAATGTATGTGGGTCTCTTGTGGAGCTTTTGACTAAATGGGTCTTTGAATGCAGCATCTTGACATCATATTTATCATGTTCCTCGTCCTTGTCCTTAGTGGTTTTAATGCAACCAAGTACATTTACTCAAATGCTGTACTCGTACACGTTTGACTCCATTTGAGGTAACAAATATCGCACTGTTCACTTCACTACGTTTGTCTGACAGCTATAGCTATACACTTCCTGTCCAGAGAAAACCATGAATCCAAATTTCGTAATGTTGAATTTTCCTAATGAACTGAAGAATGAAGTGTTCCTTCATTGGTTGAGGAAATTCTCCTACATCAGCAGAGGGGGTTACATCATGGCTCGTTTTGAAGGACGAGGATCTGCTGCCAAATTAATGTTTTTATAGTTATTTTTCAACAACGACATTGCGAACTTTTACCTTTTTAGATGTTCCAAGAAATGAAAGGATTTTTAAAACAAAAACAATCAGCACACCTTAAATGTCAATATGATGCCTTTGACCGCTCCATTTGTTTTTTGTGCTGTTGGAGGTTTTCAGCCAGATTATGCAGACTTTGAATATTTTATTTCCTTACCTGAAGAAACAAAGTGGCAGAGCAGCAGCACTACAGCCACGTTCTTAAACTAGATAAACTATATGAAAAATGTTTTGGATTAGCTGCAAAATGTTTCTGAGCTCCCGTCACTACAGACATGTGATGATTTTACATAATAATATAATGCATTGTTTTAGATTTAAATGCCCATGGGTATACTCTCTAAAAAAAAGCATTTTCTCATAACTTAATTAGAATTACTCATAAATAAATACAGATTTCCAGGATACAAAGAGATGTCAGACCACTGCAAACCACTGTTCGACGAGCGCTACGGAGCACAGTGACAGTGTAGGTGACTGTGTCGATGCCTGTCCAAAAAAACGTGACTGTCAATAAATTGGCCGAAAGTGCATATTTTCGTCCTTATATCTTTGTAATGAAAGCCTGTGCTCACAATAACTGAGTCAATGTGGACACGTTAATCTTTCTGGCAAAAAATATGAACAATAATATTAACAAGCTGTGAGGAATTTATATTTATAATATTTCATATAGTTTTTGTTTGAGAATATTCTATTCATTGAAAAGCTTATTTTATATATATTTTGTTTATTTGAGAATAATTTATTAACTTATTACCAGGCAGCACTTTACAACAGTATTTTATTTTTTTTTATTTTATTTTTCGTATTTTGTATGTTACAATAAATTGTTGGTTTACAAAAGTTCTTAATACACAACAAGCAAATTTATGTTTTGCATTTTCTTCCCATACTGTACCGAAAATGAGCCGTACCATGAGCTCAAAACCAAAGTACGTATCGAACCGTGATTTTTGTGTATCGTTACACCCCTAGTTTTTAGTGAAATTTTAAACTTAAGTGACTGTAACTTCAACTAACATTTTAATTGATAAAATATGTTGATAAGCCTTTAAATTGGAGACTTTAATTGTTTTATGCAACAAAAATGTATAATTTCACCAAAATATACCCATTAAATTACAAAGACTGCAACAGGAAAAAAGATATAATTCACAGTAATTCATTGCGGAATTATGAAGTATTTTGCTGGATTTTTAAGGGAACTGTTGCTGCTAAATAAGTTCAAATGAGGTCAAACCTTACAACAGTAGAATGCACCATACATGAACACACGAATGTAGCAGTAATATGTATCCAAAAACAACATGTATAACAGTAAAACACTGAGAGGGACAATTTTACTGCACAGTGGATTGATTTTTCATTGGGGGTGGGAAA
The DNA here is from genome assembly GCA_900302685.1 of Spondyliosoma cantharus. Classification (NCBI taxonomy): domain Eukaryota; kingdom Metazoa; phylum Chordata; class Actinopteri; order Spariformes; family Sparidae; genus Spondyliosoma; species Spondyliosoma cantharus. The sequence continues at coordinate 23,299 of OMLP01038874.1, read as the reverse complement.
AATTTTCGATTCTTCGATGCATCGCGATTTTCTCTAGAAAGATTATGTCTCGATGAAGATAAGTTAATAATCAGAAATGTAAAACTACACCCGCTGCAACATTCAGTTCGCCTGCTGCAGAGTGCAGAAAGCGCCTGCTGATTCTCTGCTGTACACGCATGCGCACCGAACACACATGTGCAAGTTTTTATGTTTGAGCGGCGACAAAATGGCTGCAATGGCTAGCACCAAGCCTATAAGACCGGCACCGACTTCTTTGAAAGCTACTGTATGGCAGCATTTTGATTTCCATGAAGTCGAGGGGAGAATTGACAAGACCTACACAGTTTGTAAGGTGTGTGGAACTCAACTTAAATACTTCGGCAACACAACTAATTTGAGAAACCAGCTTGCGCGATACCACCCAGAGTTGGGAGAGAAGCAGCGACCTGTTGCAGATGCCAGCCAGAGAATGATCGAGCAGGCGGTGGCACAGCTTCAACCAAACTCTGCAGAGAACGAAGCAGATTACCAAATCCATTGCAAGTTTTATTGCATTGGATTTAAGACCGTATTCAGTTGTGGAGAACGTGGGTTTTTGGACGATGGTTTCCACTCTAGAGCCAAGATACAAAATACCATCTCGGCGTTACTTCACTGACACAGCCATACCGACGCTCTACAGTGAAACTAAAACAGAAGTTTTGGACACTTTGATGAAAGCGGGTAGGTAAGTAGCCATGTTTTAGTGTGACAGCTGGTCCATAATGTGTTGAAATGTAAGCTGCATTGAAAGCTATAGGCTACAGTATACTGTTTCTCTCAGGGATGTGCTCATTGCCTGCAACAGGAGGATTCTGTGTTCATAGAAAGTCTATCTATCTATTTGTGACAAAGAAAAGCCTTTTCTTTAATGAAATATTAGAGAGGGTAATTCATCTGTTGATCTGAATCTGTTTTTTTAATGATCATCACAAAAGTAGGAATTATTAGCAAACTCTGAGTAGCAAACTCAGATTTAATGATTATTATTTTTTTAAAGCATGCATGGAAATGTACACCAAAAAATTGTTGCATCGAGATGCTTCGATAATCGGTTTACCTCAGAATCGGAACTGAATCGAATCATGAGGTGCCAAGAGATTCCCACCCCTACTTCATATTTGAAATACAATTTACTGATTACTCTTTCGTACTTTTTCTTAAGTGACGTTCTGAATGTGGGACTTCTCCTTGAGTGTTTAGTGTGTTATTAGTACTTTTACTGAAGTAAAGGATCTGAAGACTTCCTCCACCACTGCTTATTCCTAATTATTTCTGGAACATTTCGTGGCTTGTAGACTTCAAAGGCTTGGATTTACAATCTCTTCTGCATGTGCACATTATGGAAGTGTGTGTGTGTGTGTGTGTGTGTGAGAGTGTGTGAGCCCTTGTGTATAGTATACACATGTGACTATGCGTGTAAAGGGGGGGAAGGAAAAGTGTGCGGCGAAGGATGTTAGAGTGGTGAGGATACACAACCAGAGGCTAAAAATGGACTCAAAGTGCAGGCCGCCCTCTTTTTTTTCCGGCTGGAAGTGAAACCGACATTCAAATATTTAAATGACAATGCTGGTGTGACATTGAACCCTTTTAGCAGATTTATCAAGTCAAGTAGAAAGAATGAAGGGATCCAAAGTGAGAAAGTTTAAGCCAGTGAATAAAGCGAGGGAGAGAGAGTGTTTGCTTTGAAATTTAAAAAAAGCTATTTATTTGAAGTCCTGTTTAGCGAAGCATGCCCCGCACAGAAAAACATCATTACACAAAAATATGAGGCTTGTTTATCGAATCGCAAAAAGCTACATGATGCAGTTGCTTTTGTGGGGCAGAGTGCGCAGCAGGAAGTATTTGGTCGCAAAATACTTTTCTTTTTTTTTTTCCTTTTCAAAAATGGGTGCTGTGATGTAACTAAACATACATTTCATTCCTAACCATGAAATGTCTGCTTATGAATCAGATTTTTCAGCCTGCTTTGCGATCACTCAGAGAGGCACGCAGGGGAGGGAGAGATGTTTGACAGAACAAAGGATGGAGCGTGTAACACAATAATAAATACTATCAATATCTTGCGGGTTAAGGATCAAAGCTGACGCCACTCAAATATTTACATTTTCCATCGTAAAAAAAGAGGAAAAAAGGTCATGAAGAGGTTTCAGTATGACAGACATGGTATCAGGAAGTATTGCTGGATAACACATTGTTAGTTATGGTCTCTTCGTGACCTATTTTACAATAAACAGAGAAATAAGCTAAATCAGGCTTTGGCAATGAGGACTACTCTTGCTGGCAGGAGGACGAAGAAGTGTTATCCTTCAGTTTTGGGGATTGCTCCATACTGCTCTTAAACATCATTCATACATGAAGCAGAGTTTAACGTATAAGAGCAGAAATCAATGGACGATCAATACAGGACGAGCCGATTCAAATGACATCAGACTGTGTTGCAAACCAAACCTGAGAGAACACCCTCTAGCTCTAGTGTCGGAGAAACAAAAAACAGAGGAAGACGCACTGTAATGAAAAATGGACTGTCATTTTTTTTTAAAAAGGAAAAAAAAATCAGCATCTGCAGCTTTCAGGGTTCGGCTGGAATCTGGAATAACAACATGTTAGGACGGCGCTCTCATCCATCTGTTCATTGTCTCAGAAAACATCTTCTTTTACTCACACACCAGCCCGGCCAGGAAACACACTAAGCACACAAATCGAAACACACATTGCAGTACATGCAAGCAAACATAAAGAAATAAACTCATTTTCTTTATATTCCCTGAAATGGAGGTAAGGCGTTAAGGCCAATAAACCAATTAAATCAATGGATGATTAATAAAATCCATATCCGTACACATAAGTAGAGGTGAACAAAATTGTATTTAAATATTTTCTACTAAACACTGCAGTGACTACCCAGAGGTTCCTCTGCTTTTTTTGTAGCAAAATCAATGGTCATGCTTCACTGCACCTCATCTTGTCTTAGAATGTGTCTTCTGTGGCTAAAGAGCAGTAATATTCTAAACAGGCTAAACACTAAACACTAAAGAAGATGGAAGCAAATTCAAAAGCTGACAATGAAAATATGTATGCTCATGTAATATACAATCCCAAGGTCTTCAGACAGAGAGACAGTACATTGATACACGTGAAACAGCTTACTGCTGTGTTTTCAGCCATTTAAAAAAGGTCTGACCTTGAACTCTGCAGATTTAAACAGGCCGGACGGAAGAAAAAAAAAAGAAGCGTTTTCACAAAGCCAACAACAGTTGTCACCTCAACTAGAGTAACGCTCTGTTTACATCTGCCAATCCAACGTTGTACGTGGCGGCACAAACATCTGTCAGGATGGAGAGAACTGTCGGTTAATCTGGCACTCGCGAGAGAGATTTTGACGCCTGTGGCTCGGGTGCCAGCCGCTTGTCCCAAACAAGGGATTGCGAGCGCGGCGTGGAACAAGCAGAGAGAGTAGCTGATTGTAGCGCCATATTAGCTGACCCCAGATGTGTACTGAACATCAAATCCTCTGCAGTAATTCCACTTGCTGCTCCAAATACCAATCGAGGGCTGCCGGTTGCCATGGCAACGGCACTCCTGTCCAATATAGCAAGCGGTGGGTCTGCCAGTCTCTCTGTTTCTCTCTTTTCCTTCTCTTTTTCCCTGCTCTTTGCTTTCTCTCATCTTCCTCGTCGCTTTATCGTTGTGTCGCATGTGTAAATACCACAGCATGGATTTGCTATGTTTGCTGTTTTTATTTTTTTTGTGGCTGTGGTCTGACTGGCCCCATGCTGATAGCCCATATTTATGGGCCGTGCCTTTAACGTACTGTAAGTAGGAGTTGAGGGATTTTTTTCTTTTTTTTTTTCTTCCCAGATGCCAGTGAGTCCTGCCGGCTCTGATCATGTTTGATGTGATCCGACAAGATGAAACATTAGCATTTGACTTTCAATCCCAATTTGCGAGGCTAGATTTGTGAGTAATCGGAT
>OMLP01038869.1:3254-14643 GCA_900302685.1 Spondyliosoma cantharus | reverse complement strand
AAAACAGCAGCGCCGACTCCAGTAGGATGAAGGCCGTCTGCTCTCAGCAGGTGGGGGCGACCCAAGAAAGAGGGCCAGTTATCCACGAACCTGTATCCCTGCTCCCTACAGTGACGCGCCAGCCAGCGGCTCATAGCTGTAAGCCTACTGTACGTCTCATCATTACCCCGCTGGGGTAAGGGACCAGAGACAATTACTCGATGCCGACACATCTTTCTTGCAGCCTGAAAAGTCCTGGCTAGGCTATCTTTTGTGATCTCAGACTGCTTCTGATGAATATTGTTGGCGCCAGCATGAATTGCGTGTTGCTGTAGCTTGTGGTGCTGTGTGCCTGAGTTCCCTGTTTATCCCTGCGTGATGCCAGCAAGATAAGCCTCTATGTCGGATGCTGCTCCTGCGCCCTCTCCCACACCGCGACCGAACAGGAACAAACTCCACAGCAGCTGCCGACGAGACTGAGCTAGTGCTAGGGCTAGCAGGCCTGCTATCAGGCCCGGGGCTAACACTATCTGCAGTGCCGTGTTTCTAGCTGAAAGAAGCTGCTCTCGCTCACGGACACGTCTCTCTAATAGAGACACCCTATCAGTAACTGCAGAACAGTCAGCACAGGCCATCGTAACACTTGTTTATCGAGGCTGTGTTGACTGCGAAAAGGTGAAAGGAAAAGAAGCAATGAGCTAAGCTAATTTGAGGCAGCTAACCAGGCAGCAACAGACTACCCAGTAACAGAAGCTCAATTCAACAAAATACGTACAGGTTATAAAGTCTAGCGTTAGCTACGGTGCAAAACTTGTGTGACTATGAAGACTAAGAAATCGAAGAATAGAATAGATGAGATAGACGGCGAAGGAGAGAGACACAGTAAACGCAGCTTTTGATGTCATGGAAGTCCCGATGTGCGTCACAGGAAGCATCGTGTCTGAGAGTACAGCTGTACTGCTGAACGGGTCAGACAAGTGGCAACAGAGTGGTCGGATAAGGCAGTTGGATGTCTGGGCGGTGTGTGGGGGCCTTTAGCTTCCTCTGGCCTCTGCCATGATGTTCATAGAGGCCAAGTTCCGATGCCCATTTGGCTGGCTAAGGTTTTCTGCTCATTCTGATCCCTGCCAGCATTCACTACTCCTGGCATGGAAACGTCCTCCTGGAATTCAAAGCTCCTATGCTAGCGAATAAAGGGAGCTACATAAGCACCAGTCAGCATTTTCTTAGGTCATATCAGTAAACTCTGTAAATCATAGAAAGTTGAGGCAGAGCAAACTGACGACTTCAGAGGGAGAACCAGAATATATTTTCTCCAGTTTCACAAACATGGTGGTGTGTATCTTAGTGCCATGAAGCACTGCACACTTCTTGTATGAAATCATGCTGGTCCCTATAATGCTTTAATGTCAGTACTTAATGTTGATGGTTTCATTTTATGTGATACTGTGCAGCCTGCTTTCTTGTATATTTTATGAAAGCTGAGAGCTTAACATTTTACAGAATTTCATCAGAGACCTTTCTGTATATAATGCTCCCTGTGTGGGATCTGTCCTGACCTGCACGACAATTAGTCCATTGCTCCAGGGTTACAGCACAACACATTCTGTGCTTCATGTCTATTGTGCTATTCCTTTCTTTTTTTTGTGTGTGTGTGTGTGTGTGTGTGTGTGTGTGTGTGTGTGTGTGTTTTCACACCCGCTTCATGTGGCCAAATCTATTAAGAGCAGTAAATAAGCTGAAACTCAACTAACATTTCTGAAGCTTCGCGTCAGCACCTAGAAGAGAAGAGGGCTGGGGGCTATACTGTTTCAGTACGGCTAAACAACAATCTCCGTGTGTGTTTCTTTGTGTGGAGGGGGTGTGAAGGGTTGCAGTGGTACGATGACACGAGGCATTGTGTGGATAGAAACTACAGTTGTCAAAAACTACGGTTGATGTCAATTTAATCCGTATAGCCTAATATTACCAATCACAATTTACCTCAAGGGGCTTTACAATCCATAGAGAATTGAAACCCTCTGTCCTTGGACCCTAAATTTTATAAGAAAATTCTCCCCCCAAACCCCCCTTTGACAAGGTAAAAAAAGGAGGAAACCTCAGGAAGAGCAACAGAGGAGAGATCCCATACTCAGAATTGACAGACATTCAGTAGATAGATAGTCTATACCAGGGGTCCCCCACCCCCCCCAAATGGAGGAGTTGTTTGATGAACAGCTGCAGGCAACAGGATGCACACCTCCAACTTCTCATTGAGGAAACAACTCCTTTTTTCCTCATTAACGTAATCAGGTTATGACTGATTTTAAATCCCACATAATGCCAAATAAGCGTTCTTGTCAGTCAGCTCTCCTCTGATTGTTTAATCAACGACTACAATGACAAGCCTTGTGCAAGGTTTAAATAAGTTATTTATGAGGAAAAAGGATTTGCAATGTTAAAAAGTAATGTGCAAACAGAGAATATGAGCAGCAGTGTTGAAACGTGTCTGGCAAGAAATAAAGTACATATTAATTTCAGTTAGTTCATTGCAAGGTTTCAAAAAGTTAAGAGAAGGGGAAGAAGATTTGTGTATTATTTAAAAAGGCACAAACCACCACGTTTGTGAAACTGGAGAAAAGGTTTTCTGGTTCTCCCTCTGAAGTCCTCAGTTTACTCTGCCTCAACTCTCTGATTTACAGAGTTTACTGATATGACCTAAATAAAATGCTGACTGATGCTTATTGTAACACAGGAATTGAATTCCAGGAGGAGGAGGGTATAAAAATGTTGCGGCATATACAAATTATGAAGAATAAAACAGATATGTGTAGGTTGTAAAACTTGTGTTGCCAAATGGCTATAACCTGGGCCAAACAACCTCATCTCCACCATAGAGAACTATAAAGAGGATAGGCCTCATAAATACAGAAGAGGCAAGCAAAAATTCATACAGATAAGATAGGAGAAAAATAAATCTAACTGGAAACATTTGCATTTCCTGCCAACATACAGTGTGAATGCTGACAGCTGAAGTGATTTTTGAAATCTGCTGAATGTACTGCCAGAAATTCATATAACTATAACAATGAATGGTCAATAATTTGCAGAAAAAGCTGACTTTTTCAAAAGCTGAAAAGGCAGAAAGGCTGAAAAGTAATAGGCTGAATGGGCTAAAAAAGTTGAACATTTTGATAGCTAAAAAGTTTCTCTAGCTGAATAAACCTCAGAGTTTGAAAAAGCTGAAAAGTTTTGACATTTTTCTCTGGCTGCACATATGCTGGAGCAGTAACAGAACCAAAGTTGAATATGTCCCCATAAGAATGAATGGGAAAACCTCTCCCAAACTTCTGCAAGAAAAAAGTGTAATGGTTATGACGAAGATATTTATATATTGAGTAAAAAAAGACATTGCTGAACTCTGTGATGTCTTTTTTATTTCTGTAGAGTGAAAAATTAGGCTTTTGGGGGAGTTGCTGGAGTGCTTGTTGCTCCAGGGCTTCTACAACCAAAAGTGTAAGTCCTACATCTGAAATAATACCATCAATTTAAAGCCAACAAGATTTCCTACATTTCTATGTATATATTGTCTATGTGAAGTAAAAGATGTGGGATCAAAATCAAGCTTAAGTTAATTTTTTCAGCTGCTCTCCACTCTAGCGATAGTGTCACACTCTCTAGCTCACGCAATACACACCCATTATAAAATCAGAAGACAAGCTAAAAATCCTTAAAACTAAAACTGTGATGAAATCCTGAAAGATTTTAAAAAGCTGAATACATGCCCAATAGCTCAAGGTCTTGTAACTCTTTAAAAGTTGGAATGGTGTCTCTAGCTCAAAATATGAGGGACAAGAGGTTGAAAGTTGGGTAGTTTTGAAGAGGATATGAAGATTTTCCCATTCACTTCCATATTATTATTTTTTAAAAGCTGAATATTAGAAAAGGCTTAAAGGTCAGAAAGCTGAAAGGTTAATCATGAGCCATGCAGAGTAAGAAACTGGCAGATGGTTGCTTCCTAGTAAGTTTAGCTACATTGTATAAAAATAAACACTACTAAGCACTAGGGGAGTGATGGTGTTTACACCGCTGGCACAGGACTGTTGGACCAGGATGGGACCAGGCTAACTGGTCTGCGTACTTACTATCTCTGCAACATAATACATAGGTAGTCTTAAACTTGAAATTGTATTTTTTTCACATTCTAAGAATTTCTTTAGTATTTGAATGTTTTCAACAAAAGATCTTACATTTGCTCCTTTAAGAGCATATGTTTATAATCTGTAAACCAGGGTGTAGACCTCCTTGACTGTATAATTTTGTTAGATGGAGGTACAACTAAATCCAGGAGGGTAAAAAGAACTGAATTGAAGTCACTAGGGAAATTACAGCAGGCAAATGTTTATCAAATACAGTATTATATAATATTGTGACAGTGTGGCGAGTTCAAAACAATGGTTGCTCGTCCTTGAAGGTTTCAAGGCTAGTGTCACTTAAATTGAATCATTTAGTCATCTCATCTAACATGATGGATGAAACAGAGAAAACATTCAGTGAAGACCCCTCTATCCCATGGGATACAAGTCCTGTGTGTTACCACAGATTGAGCAGGTTCATGTACAAATTTAGGGATAACCAAAAGTATCACTAAGTGCCAAAATGGACAGACAAATATACATTAAGTTAAATAGAAAATAAATACAAATAAATAATATATTTACAAAAAATAGTGGACCCTGCTAAACCTAGATTACATTCTAGAAAATAAAGTAAAGAGAATGAGATCCACTTACATTACTATTACAATGATTTAGGTACCTATATTGAACCTTGATAATACAGACTATTATTTCATAAATGTCAGTAAATCCTAATGTAATGTTGTAGTGCAGTATGTATTATCATTTAGCTGAGACAATATGCACTCAATTAATACATATTCAAATGTATTAGTTATCACCACACTCTTTTGTTCTATATATCCTGAATATAAATGTGAAGCAGGATCCTCCCTGGAGAAATATAAGCGCTAAATAGAGATAAGGTGAGAGAAGTCAGCAAAGAGATAAATGTTTCTTCTGAAAACATCTGCATCTTGTTTCTGTTGACATCAAACACATGTCAGCTGCCTTTAAGGGGAGTCTTAGAGCAGCAGCCAGCTGCCAACTGAGCCACCATGCTTCCCTGTGCAGATAGACGCAGCTCTCCACTACTGCTGCCTGGCCTCCACAGATAACTCTGTTGTCAGCATACTGTTACACACAGTGTGTGTGTGTGTGTGTGTGTGTGTGCGTGTGTGCGTGTATCTATGTGTCTGTGTGTTCAGATGAGAGAGTCAGTCACTTACCTCACCCGCCTCTGATATAATGAATATGATGTACAATGATTTATTCAGCATCACCTGTAGGACTAATAGATTGTTGAATTGATTCAAAACACATGTAGTATTTAACTTCAAGTGTAACTTGTAGGTTGGAGACCCCAGTAAATTAAGTTGCATACAAATTATGAAGAAACTAGAAAATAAACATATACACACTACAGTGACTTCTGGAGTCTCTTTTGAGAGAGTTTTGCTTTCGGGTCAAAGATTTACAAACTGGAAGTGATATTGACTAAGGGAATCCAGTCAAGTTTAACAACAAGAACAAAATGGATCTATATCTTTGTTTTAACATTTTAGAGATTGTAAATGTATATCCATAAGCACATGACAGCCCACAAACTGATGAGCCTGTAGGTATTCAATAGACTAGGAACAGACAAGAATATGGAAAATAAAACAAAAATATTTCAATCAGGAGAGACTCATAATTTTCTGAGTGAACAAGAAGATTTATAAATAAAAGATAATGAGAAAGTCTTTGGTGGTTGGAATCCATTGTGATCATAGGTTTGATCAAAGAACATAGGTGATGAAACTGTGTGTACAATAGGAAAGACCCTGATGGAGTCTAGACACTGGTGGTGGTGATGGAGGAAGAAGGCTCCTGGAGATCTGATGATGGGGAGTTGATTCTGGTGAGTACAACCTAGCCACTGGAGGAAGATGGGGTGGAGGAGGGTCGCACAAATGCCTGAAATGACAGCTTTTAAGATTGACAGCAGAGACATGATTGGCTGATAGTGTTCTAGGTAGAATCTGGTTGAATAAATGGATAGAGAGTACATGAAGAAACATTACGTTAACATTAACATTAACATTACAGATTAATGGGTGGAGCAGGGAGAGAGGTGAATGAAAAGATAGTCTTCCTGATTGAACTTGCACTGGGCTTCATTTCAATCAGGATGGATTCGTAATTTTTTTTAAAAGAATATGAAGATTTATTGCCATGTGTACAAAAGAGAATGAGAAAGTCTTTGGTCGTTAGACTCTATTATGAAGAAGTAATATTTGGGGAGATGATGAAACTGTCCATAGAATAGGAAACCCCCAAAGAAAAGTGAAGAATAGAAAAGAACAAACAGAATTTTACATGAATGTTAATACAGTATTAGATAGAGACATGCATGGCTGGGATGAAATATGTAAACCAGTTTGAAAAATCAGGAATTATGCGTGAAGTCACGAAGACCCTGAATCAATGAACATTTAATGTAAGGACCAAACAGAAACAAAAGTCATATGACAACAAAATGGCCAACAAGCAAACAAAGTATTATTCAAATTAAAACACAGAAACAAACATAGATTAACGTGATGATACATGAGTTATGTGAATCATGATACAAAACAATAAATAAATTAACTCATCAAACCCGGAACTGAATGTTATCGAGATGACATCTTTGTCTTTTACAAGTTGTCCTACTTACATCATTCCTACTTATATCATACTGTTGATGATGATAATAATAAGATTATCAGGTTTTAACTGTAGACATCACATAGGCCTATATACTGTATAGATACTCAGTGTTTCCCACACATTTATTTGTGGCGGTCCACCACAATATCAACACTGGATGCCACATATTGATTTTCTATACACTCCGATACAGTGGATGGCGGTGTGGATGGTGGTGGACTATTTAATGCAGTTGGCTTGACCATAACTTCCTTCAAAGAAGACGGCTGGCCTCATCATCAAGATCAAGCCCCCACAAAGAGCGCTAGGCCTTGAAGCCAGTTTTTTGTCGTGACCATGTTGTGTAATTACATCGTCATGTGATGCACTGTGAGGCTTTTTCCCCAAAAGCTAACAATGTGAAAGATGCGTTTGTAAAACTGTAATATAAGTCTGACAACACCCACAAAATAATTTGTGTTACTGTCAGAATTTGGGCAATTCGCTCCAATAAAATTTGGAGAGTCTAGGGAGAGCCGCCCGACTACATTTTATCCCAATCCGAGTTAGCTCGGTGCTAAACCGGAAGTTAGCCAACTCAGTCGGAGGAAGTCTCGAGTGCGCATGCTCTATGGCACCCAGCTGGACAGCCACTGCCACAATTAAAGTCTGATTCTTTGGGAAACAGTGATACTGAATTAATGGTCAGGCCTGCATGCTACAGCAGCAACACACTAATTTCCTGATAAAAATGCAGACCAAAAGTCAGGATTCAAGCAGAACATCTTGTGGTGGAGTGCATGGACATGAGTTATATGCTCAAACATCTGAGCCACTGCACCAGACAACAATGTTTATGTCTATGTCATTATGTGTGTATAAAAGTCACAATGCATGAGGGGTATTGGAATATGTTTTTTTTTATTTTTGAGGATCATTTCATGTCTTTATTGTGTGTTAATTGTACGAGAAAGAGTGGAAGGGAATGGGCAGAGTGAGTGTGCATGACATGCAGAAAGAGCCACAGATGATCGACTTGGTTGACTGTGGTCGTGTCGCTGGCAGGTGAGGAAGCTGGACAGACTTGGCAGACCCAAACGTATTGTGAGGGTCTGCTGGGAACGTCTGGTGGAACCCTCTGTCAGGGAGGTCTTCAACTCCCACCTTCGGGTGAGCTTTGACCAGATCCCGAGGGAGGCTGGGGACATTGAGTCCGAATGGACCATGCTCTCCACTTCTATTGTTGACGCGGCTGTTCGAGGCTGTGTTCGTAAGGTCTCCGGTGCCTGTCGTGGCGGCAATCCCCGAACCCCGGTGGTGGACACCAGAAGTAAGGGATGCTGTCAAACTGAAGAAGGAGTCCTATCGAGCCTGATTGGCTCGGGGGACTCCTGAGGCAGCTGACCGGCAGGCCAAGCGTGTGGCAGCACGGGCAGTTGCGGAAGCAAAGGCTCGGGTCTGGGAAAAGTTCGGGGAGGCCATGGAGGAGGACTACCGGGTGGCCTCGAGGAAATTCTGGCAAACCATCCGGCACCTCAGGAAGGGGAAGCAGCCCTCCAACAACGGTGGTTTACGGTGGAGGTGGGGAGCTGTTGACCTTGACTGGGGATATCGTCGGGCGGTGGAAGGAATACTTAGAGGATCTCCTCAATCCCATGTAGTCGTACATACATACATTTATGTGTGAAATCATGCATGATTTGTCAGCGAACATTCAAACATAAAAATATAATACAGACAACATATCAGCAATATCTCCAGTTAACAATAGTCTGCTGTACTCCCTGTTTTCAGTATGTTTAAAACTGACTGCACTCACATCACAGCCGTTCTCATCATTCCTCCTCCAGTGACTCTTTTTCTTTTTAGCTTTTAGCTCCCAGGTTCAAGGCCAAAAAACTCTGCAGCAAGAGGTCCTGAGGAGATGAGGGGGGCAGTCACAAGAATACAAACGTCTGGCTGTTTGGAACTGAAAGGGAGGATGTTTTTTTCTGGCCATCACTCTACACAGCTGGTTCTCACCAAGTACAACTTTCAGTAGAAGGCTGCTCCTCATATTCAGTTCTAACAGGATATTAAATCCTTCAAACTAAATGACAAAATGATGTTGTTTGTCAGTGTCTTTCAGAAATTATATAATTTCAAAAATGTTTAATTTGACCTTTTCTGAACAGCCTCCCCTTGATTTAGGCTTGGTTAAGTTTCGTTCAGCACAGTCTCAGATATAAATATACAAGATATACAGATATACAAGATATAACTCACAAGTGAGTACACCCCTCACATTTCTGCAAATTATCTGCAAAAAATGTATTATATCTTTTCATGAGACAACACTGAAGAAATGACACTTTGCTACAGCTTGTATAACAGTGTAAATTTGCTGTCCCCTCAAAATAACTCAACAAACAGCCATTAATGTCTAAACCGCTGGCAACAAAAGTGAGTACACCCCTAAGTGAAAATGTCCAAATTGTGCCCAAAGTGTCAATATTTTGCGTGGCCACCATTATTTCCCAGCACTGATTTAACCCTCTTGGGCATGGAGTTCACCAGAGCTTCACAGGTTGCCACTGGAATCCTCTTCCACTCCTCCATGATGACATCACGGAGCTGGTGGATGTTTTAGACCTTGCGCACAAAGCACCATCTGAGATTGAGAACAGTCCCTTTAGGTGATAGATATTAACATGAACGCTGTTTACTTGTTGATCGGTACTTGCCATGTTTGAGACTGTCCGGGGCTCCAAGGAATCAAATTTGCAGTAACTGGGACAACGTTTTGGTGGACCCTACACCTGAACCATCTCATCTCATGTTTTTTTAAACTCACATCTCCCCGTATGAGAGGGAATGTTTCGCCCCTGTGAACAAATTGAACAAAAACACAATAAAAAGGAGTCCACTGTGGTGATGGGTGAGATGGAGCTGGTGGTAGAAGAGCGGATCCAGGTAACAGTTCAACTCTCTTCTGATCATCGTCTCTCTTCTTTGTACACGTGTACAGTCGCTGTGCCATCTCCAACTAGCATGTACAGAGAATATAGCTGTCAAAATTCGGATTTGCGCCCTATTTGCTCCGTGTGTCACGCTGCTATGCTCCTCTCCGCTCTCTCTCATCTCTGCCGTGGGCTGACCCCTGATCAGTCTTCATCCTGCTCCCTTTCACCTGTATCAGCCCCGCCGCCTCTGCTCCTCCACCAACCGCACATCTGCAACCTCCTGTTCCCTTCCAGGGCAGCACTCAATGGCACCAAACCCTGTGCAGCACCCCCCTCCTGGTCCCACCACCAGACATGGTCACCCTGTGACAATATAAGTCAACCTCTGAAAGTCTAACATTTAAAAGTGAAGGCTTTTAAGGCTTCACTTCCAAAGGCATCAAGCTAAGCATTACCAACGTCACGTATTTTACCCTTGAGGTTTAACATATCTGGCGTTGGATGTTCAAATGAGTAAAAACTGAGTATAAACCCAATACTTACATTTAAATGCGAGATCTGCGGCAGTTGAGGTCGCCATTTTCTTCTTTCTTTTTCGGGCGCGCAAAGAATCTTGGGATATGTGAGACCACGAAGTATACACTGCATGAAAAGTGGGATTTTCGTCAGTAAGCGGCACTGTAGATTGTCGTGGAAGTTCAGGTTTACAACTGCACATGGCAATTTGCAGGCAACCCCAAAAAGGGGAGGCTTTAACATGTAAATGAAAATGCTGTGAGCTATACAAATGCAAATCAGGGTAGCAGGGGGAGTTTTACCCCAGGTGACATTTTTCTAAAAAGTGTTAACTTCATTTTAAGAAAGTCTCTGGTATAAATAGATCAGGCTCAGTATAGCCTAATTATAGACTATATAGAAATTTTAGCTTGAATTGATTTATTTAATGAAATTATGCTATGTTAATTACTGTGTATGTCATTAGCAATGGCCAATGTTATGTGAAAAAGATTTTTTCTCTCCTGGGAACAAGTTAAAGATAAAACTCCAGTTGTTAAGAAGTTAAAATGTGCATGAAATATTTTGAGATAAATAAGATATTAACATATATGAATAATTTCTGTGACTTTAAAATATAATTGCATGGGTTCTGAATGTTTTAAAAGAAGTTGAAAAGTAATTCTTATTATGTGTGAGAGTTCATGACCTGTAAGAGTTTTTACACTTCCGGGTAGACCGAAGCGTGAGGAAGAAGAAGAAGAAGAAGAAGAAGAAGAAGAAGAAGAAGAAGAAGAAGAAGAAGAGTTAATGGCGTGGAGCAACTAACAGTGGACTGTGTGTGTCGTCAGTGTCGTGTTTTATCTCTAATGGACTGTGAACTGTTGTCGGACGATGTGCTGTGAGTTGGACTCTCCATCGCAGTCGAAGTGTTTGTCTTTTGTTGGACATAAAGCAAGTTCGGCTAAGCTAGCTAGCAGGAGCTAGGCTAGCAGGAGCGAGGCTAGTTTTCTCCTTCCTTGTTTAATTTTACTGTGACTTGTGTTTTTTTATTCATACCACTCTCATTTAATAGTTTTCCAGCTGCATGTAAGACATATTACGAGACAGTACGCAGGAGCTTCAGGTACAAACAACCAGATCTTGCATCGCAGGCGGAAGTGAAGCTGTGAAGAGTTCAGCTCAGAGTCGATCAAGAAGAAA
>OMLP01038856.1:0-13721 GCA_900302685.1 Spondyliosoma cantharus | reverse complement strand
GTGTCGGAGCAGGGTCTGACACATGGGCTAAGGCTAGGACTGGGGCTGAGGCTGAGGCATGGGCTTGGGCTGAGATTGAGGCCAAGGCTGGGGTCCTGGGAGCAAGCTGGGATTTTAGCCTGCTAAGCACAACACTTTTGAGGTCTGCAACCGTAGCAAAGAACTCTGCAGAGCCTGGGACTGCCCTCAGCCAAGGCCTTTCCGACAGGTCGTCCTCGAATATGAGAATGGCCGTAGTATTTCCACTGCGTCCGTCTTGCCACCAAGATCCCCCCAAAACTTGTCCCTAATGTCTAAAAGCAGTGAGCCGTATACTGCTGGGTCCATTCTAGGTTGGGTCATTCTGTCACGAGGCGGGGAAAACACGAAGGGGTGGACCCAATTGCAGATACGAGGGGCAAAAGTTTTAACAAAAGGCGAGCTTTATTTACAAAAGCTGAAGAAACACTGGGACAAAGTACAGAAGTAAAAGACTCTATCTATCCCTTACAAGAGACATGGTACAGAGGAGACAGTTCCACTGGTTGTCCTTGCGGTTACGTTGAGATTAGTATCCCATCAATTAAACTCCAAACAGTAACCCAGGGTAGGGTCTCAGAAGGCATGATTATTTGGTATAGATCAGAACTAACCCATTCAACTGAAATTATCAAAAAAGTAGAATCCTATATTTGGCTGAAAATGAACCAACGTGTCTACCTATGTGCTATTTACACACCTCCCTCGGAATCCCCCTACTACAATGAAGATTTTGTTTCCACTCTAGAGGGGCAAATAAACCAATTTAAAACTTTAGGAAACGTGCTAGTCTGCGGGGACCTGAACGCTAGAACTGGAGAGAAAGCTGACACTATAAACATCCAGGGAGATCAGCACTTAGGCCTACCTGGAGAAACCTGCTTTCCTCTCCCCAAGACACAATTTTGATTAAAAAAAAAGAAAAAAAAAAGTGGCTTTTACAGCTCTGCCGCATGCTGGGTCTGTATATAATCAATGGTAGCTCACGAGGAAATTCTCTGGGCCGTTACACATGTAGTTCAGCTCTTGGCAGTAGTACGGTAGACTATGTCATAACAGATCTGGACCCAATGTCTCTCAGAGCTTTCACAGTCAACCCACTCAAACCAAATCAGAAGTCATACTTGTTGGCACCCCACACCAGATCCAGTCATCCTCCATAACCAGCATTATGTTTTCCAGGCAGGTCATTCCCCTCTCCACATCCATCACTAACCTTGGTGTCATATTTGACCCTCACCTCACCTTTGAGGCTCACATCAAACGCCTCTGCAAAAACTCCTTCCATCACCTCAGAAATATTGCCAAACTCCGACCCTCACTCTCCTATCCTGATGCCGAGAAGCTCATTCACGCCTTTGTCTCCTCCAGGCTGGATTACTGCAACGCACTCATTGGCACCCCTAGCTCCAAAATCCAAAGGCTCTAGTATGTGCAAAACAGTGCTGCTAGTAACCTGATGAGAGTGCGCAAGTATGAACACATCACACCCATCCTCCATTCACTTCACTGACTTCCCTTCTCTTCCAGAATTGACTACAAGGTCTCCCTCCTCACTCACCAGTGCGTCCATGGCAACGCCCCCTACTATCTCAAAGAATTGCTAACCCTATAACCTAATCTCGATCCCTCCACTCCACTAACTCACACCTTCTCCACCCCCCCAGGACTAAGCTTCGCACCTTAGGGGACTGGGCATTCTTTTCTGCCGCCCCTTGTCTGTGGAACAGCGTCCCTGACTACCTAAGGGCACCACAGACTGTTGAATGTTTTAAAAAAGGACTTAAAACTTGCCTTTTTAGCAGATCCCATGAGCTCTAAGTTGCTTTTGACTGGGGCCAGCTCAAAGTCGTTACAAGTGGCTCTTCTGTGAAGACATCAATGATGAAGATGCTTAACTTGCCAGAGCTTGTGCAGGGCTTGACCACTATGCATACTATAAACAAAGTAACATAGTAACATACACTGCAAGAAACTGTCCCAAATATGGCACAATATGAAGAAGGTGGTAGTCCTAATGCGATTACCCTGAGGATGGTGATTGAAGGCCTGATGCTAGGCCACCTCCTCCTCTGAAGTGGAAGAAACCCCCTACCTAGTTGACACTGGGTCTGAGGTGTTGATGACCCACAGAAGCCTTGAGACAGTAGGATATCTCAAAGTCCAACTTGCCAACAGTCCAACAGGCCTGCTGAAAAAATTCCATATCGAATATGGAAAGGGATGGTAAGGGTGAAAGGCCAGTGTGACCTAGTCACAGTAAAATACTTGAAAGAACTGATCAAAGCAAGAAGGCTTCGAACCTCATGGAGATGACGGCTAGACATGCTGCAGTTGAGGTTGATCCACGTCGGACCAACCAAGGCTGGTACAAGGAGGTGGACATCCCAATGGTTCTCCCCGACAGGGAAGGACAAGCAGGAGTGGATGATCTACCAAGCAATTGTTGCTCAATTCAAGAATGACCGTGGAGATTTGGGAGACAGACCATTGAAGGGGGAGTTCACCCACCAGAACACCATTACCCAGGGACGGTGATGAACACTCTGGATGACCTAGGAATGACAATCTACATTTACAATTTATTCAATACTGAGGAAGAACATCTGGAAAGGCTGCAAAAGGTGATCACCTTCAAGTGAAAGATCACTGCAGCAGGACTGAAGCTCAAGCTTCAAAAAAGTTTCAGTTTGGACACTTCTAGGTGAACTTATTGGGATTCCAAGTCTCTACTGACTTGGGGCTCTCAGAAAGTACTGCTCCTGGGCCACTGATGGGACTCAAAGGCCAAGGGTACTGGAAGGAGGAGTCAGTCTATTGTGCACCTCCACATAATGATTCTTACCCTACTTTGTTCCCAAGTGGGATTTTTGGGGACATTACAGCCTGGAGTGACCCCTGGCTCTACCAGTGGACTAACCCAGTGATAAACACGGTGCCACCAGTGACTGCAGAGCCCCCAGTTTCAACCTTGAGACTGGTAGATCCAGACTTAAATCCAAAGAGTGACTACCACAGCACTCAAACCAGAGAACTGGTCAGATCATGCATTACCCAGAATCTGATATACCTAGCCCCATTTTTCGAATGGAAAAATGGAAAAATGAAATGAAAGTCCAGAACTTTCTAGTCATCACCCAAGCTAAAAGATCCAGATTCTATGCCTTGAAGTGGATGTATTTTAACCACAAAGATTGGCGCAATGATACCCTGCCATAGCTATGGATTACATCACTGGAGCACTTTGTTGGGGCCTTCCTGGCTGGCCACACAAGAAGGCCTCAAAAGACCATATCATTTGGATATGTACGTCCAGAAGCTCTACCAACTATCAACCCTGATGACAATGCAGGAACCTTCCAGAACCTAAATAACACCACGTTTGTGATCCATCCAAGGACATGGTATGTCACAAAGGATAGACGTCAATGGAAAATTCATCCCCTATGTCACAAATCCAAATATAATCCTAGCCGAAGGACATGCCTTCAGAAGAAGCCTGTGCGAGGGTCAAGAAACCGTGGGTTAAGAATGGCCGCCAAACCTGAGGAACATTGTCTGACTTTCAGCACTGGAAGGCAGGCGCATGCATGCACCTTGTACAAAACAGTGGCAAGTACAGTCAATAGAGCCGTTTCCATAGTGGTTGAAGAGGCCGTAGAGATAATCGGAGAGGGACTTTTAAGTAATAGAAGGATGGTTAGGAGAGTTGCTTGCCCAACCATGACCCTACCTGCTGATTCGCATCAGTTTCGTCATTGTTGGAGTGTGATTGGATATACATTCATTAAGGGGGAATCAAGGCTGTTATGTGTCCGTGCAGGAAGGAAAAGCCCACAAGACATGAACAAGATAAAAGACCCCTCCTACAGAAGGAGGAGGAGCAAACTGGTGCCGGAGAACTCGGCCATTGCTGTTCCTGATTCTTAATGGGTAGCAAAAGGGAGATTAAATAGTCTCTTGAGCCAACCAAGAATAATTTATTTGCAACTATGGCTAACAACGCCACTGACCTAGAGCCAACAACTCTCTTCCAATTGAGTAAAGTGGAGTACCCTACAATACCCTTTTGATTGTATGGCTCCTCTACTGCTGCACTGGGACCTGCTCCCCGGATCAGCCCTTGATGATCCTCTGCTACGAGGATGTGCCACGATAATCATTATCAATGTGTTCTTCAGAGTATGCGACCTAGCTATGTCCCTGTTTGCTACCTACATTCTAGGCCACCTTGTCATTGACACCAGCCAAGTGGGGCTTTATCAAGGCACAGCAACCCTGTTCTGGATGATCTATGATATGGTCACCACTTTCTATGCCCAGCTGAGATTCGCTAACACTATCTGTAAAGTCCTAATGCCGACAGGTCTGCTAGCATACCTCATGACCATGACCATGTCTCTGCCACCAAGTAGGCGTTGGCTGACCAAACTCAGCACCGTTCTTCTGGGGCCTAAGCTGGGGAATACTCTCGATCCTGTACTTGCTGGGCCTGGTTGACCAGGAAATCTGGTTCATGACATATGTTGCTTTTTACCCCAGCAACAAGACTGCAACCAGCCCAGGGCAGCCCAGTCATGCTTAGAACCCCGTGGCTGTTGTCTTTGATCGAGAGACGCTACAGAAGAAATTTCCAAACAAGGCCTAGAGAATTACAGATCTCTGCAGGCATGCTAACGCTTGATACACTTTTAATCTATAATCACACTTTGTGTTATTACACTTTGTAGGGTGGAGCAAGCTGCAACCAATGTGGGGCCAACCCAGTGCTGCTATGTGGATAATTTTACTGTTCATTCAGCAAGAGGAATCCTCTGCTACAAAGGTATGGCCTGCATGCCAATGGTGACTATCGCTATCGTAAAAGTAATTTTGAATTCTGCAGCAGTTGGACCAAGTCTTTACCTTGTAATTGATGTTCACACAGATGGAACCTGCTATCCTGGGTATGTGAAGCTGTGGTAATACCCGATGGGACCTGTGTTTCGACCTTGCACCTGGTTGATTTGAGGTTTGCAGCATTTGGCCCTCTGCCGCGAGCGTTGAGGACCCCCTCCTCGTCTCCTACCCCGGGATCTCCCTAGGACATCTAGACATCTTGACATCCAAGCAAGATGACCTTAAAAGGAGATAAACAAAGCCACTGTCAGGAGCAATACGTAAAAGCATTCCTGCAGTATGAGGCGCTCAGTGTGGGAGAGATGTGAAGGGGACCAGCCAAAACAGTATATCAACAATAACCACGGAGAGAGTGGGACTGTTTTTCTCGCTTCTTCCTTGGATCAACAGTTAAACTGAGTATTTGAGCAGCATGAAGTTTGGCAGGAAACTTGGGAACCTCATTTCGAAGGACTTGGACTTTCAGCAGGAAGGAAATAAGCTATAAGGAAATAAGAGGCTTGACCCTCTCCATCTCTACTACCTTAATGTACGAGCTGTATGATTTGTCCTTAATAAAGATTAGAAATAAAATGTGTATAGTGCAGTTAAAGTAGAAGTTGTGGACACTGATTTGATGTTTTTCTGATGTAAGTAAAAAGTTATGTGATAAGTCTGCAAATTAGCTTAAAGGATCTTAAAGGTTATCTCTAGGTTACTCCAACCAAACTGAACCAAGCACCATACTAAGTAAGTGCTCAGATCATTAAGAGGAGAGCTGCTTTTAATGGCCGTGGCTGGTGGCTATATCTGACTCAAGGGGTATTCAAGCAGGGCAGACGTTCAAACCTAGGCAGTGAGAAGTTAGATGAGTCTCCAAGCTACCAGCTTAAGCAGCCTTGTTGTAATCCATTTTGCAGCCACTTGTAGGTTTAGGGACCTAACCCTTTAGATGGGGGGCTGGTCCAGTACATCCTGAACGGGGTAAACTCAGATCTAACAGTTGATACAGCCAACATGTTGCTGAAAATTATTTTCACATTCAAACAGACATGGAGCAACTATATAATTAATTTATAATAGTTTTTCTGGCAACCTGATTAATGTAAATCTAATATTCAATCTCAATTTAATCGAATTTTGTTCTTGACCAACTCATGAGAGAAATAGCTCCACTTTGACTGTGCAACTTTCATTTCTGGCTTGCAGCTAACTTTAGTGTACAGTGTATAAAGTCTTATTGTCTTTTTGTAAAACAGTTGCCTGCCACTGCTGAAAATTGGGTGGATGCCAGCTGTGAGACAAACAATCTGCTAAAAGAGGCTTAAAGTCTCAGTAAAGTTAGATTTACTGACAAGGTGAAGAAATAGTTTGACTGGTTGACTCTTTTCTGAGGACAGCCATAATTTTGCTTTGATTTCATGAATCAAATTTCTACAGTAATTCCTACAAAAAGTCGTTACCTCCTGAAAGGTCCGTGGGTAACCCGAAATCATTTTTCTCTTTGTTTCTCTGTTCAATTTAAAGCCATTCTTCTGCTTTTTCTGTTTCTCCAGATGGGTTGGATAACTTGATTTTGAAGTGAAAGGGAAGGGAAGAAGCAGAAAAGGGAGGAGATTCTGAATAAAAGAAAAGGCTTATCACAAAAGCTGATCAGCAAGGAAGAGTTTGATTGCTCTTTCTTTTTTTCCCTTTTAACACAGCATTGTCTCTTGACAGTCGCTTTACATCTACCAGAGTGCGATGTGGCACAATACAAACAGTGGTGGAGTTAAAAGCTGTACAGATGTGTTACTATCTAAATTTTATGATAGTGTACATTTTTAATGTATGACCCTTAAAAATGATCCATTAAAGAAAGATGTCTGTCTCCTTAAGTCGTCTCTACCAATTTGTCAAGTGTCAGCCCTTGCTCTTGTCAACCTGTAATATTTCACTCTCCACTTAATAATTACACTTCTGCAGGTCCTATGACAGGATGTCAATAGGTCTTTCTAGAGGTGCTAACTAAGTCTGCCTTACACATCCAACTGAAACAGGAGAACTATCCTGTCATATTCCTCTCTTCCCTTCTTTGCTCTCTCATTTTTAAACCATGGCTGTTGAATTTCTAGCATGCTCCTACTTTTCCTGCTGTCAAAAAGTGTCACCATCAGCAGGTTTGCCTTAGAATTGCATGAAAGCTTGAGTCGTCCCTAAACACTGTGCCGGGTGATATACTCCACAGTAAGTGTTGCCACACACAGGTTTCCCTCATGTGGCCTCAAAGTTGTCCCAGCACCCATGTACCACCCTGTCACTTAGATTGCATTTGCTGTTCTCCTAACCTAAACAAACCAGACTTAACCTGACTGTAAATCTCCCCACCATGTCCTGAACAAGATTTTGTGGAATTTCATTCTGTAGAACATTTCAGGGATTCATGGTCTGTTTTATGCATGTTTAATGTATGCAGCTGAAATAGACCTTAAATGTTTTACTCTATGCACTCTCTCATCTGTCTTCCTTTTTTTACTCACAGGCAGTCTTGTTACTTTGATTTCCTTTAATTTTTTAAGATAAAGATCAAAAAAGGATTCTACTTCCCTTTGAACTAGTTATGCATTAAATACAAACACAAACACAATTTATATATTTAGATTTTTAATTCTGATATGGCCTTGTGTCATATTGGAAGCATTAACATAATACAGTTTTCACACCCATGTGCTTAAATTAATGTGGTGGAATAACTATCTTTTTATTTTTCAGTATGTAACATCTGCCCATTTACCATCGTTGCAAGGCATGTGTTAATTTGTGTTAAATTAGACGTCTTTATCTCTCACTGGCCACCTGCTATTCATATTGGTGTGCATGCTGTGTTGTGAAGCGGCACACATGAATGCACTATAGATGCCCAGGGCAAAAGGTGTTTCCTCAATGAGGGATTCAGCCCTTGCTCTTTGAAGTGTGAGCCTGCTCTCTGCCAAACCTTTGAGTTTGAGGTGTGAGATAAAGAAGCTTTTCCTATTCTCTCTTTCTTTCTATTTTAATTACCTACAGAAGTTCATGGTTTCCTTTCACTAAAGTCATGTAGTTGTATAGGTTGCTTTAGTTATATGAGGTCCTTGGCATTGCCGAAAAAGAGGGCTTAATGAGGAGATATGTGGACGGCATTGTCCCAGCTAGGACTGTGCGTTGTTACCCAAACAGCAAGCCTTGGGTAACAAAAGACATCAAAGCCATACTCAACCAGAAGAAGAGGGCTTTCAGAGGTGGCAACAGGGAGGAGCTGAGGGACATTCAGAGGGACCTGAATGCAAAGATCAAAGAGGCTAAGGACGGCTACAGAAGAAGCTGGAGAGGAAACTCCAGCAGAGTAACACGAGGGAGGTCTGGAGTGGTATGAGGACCATCACTGGTTTCAGACCAACTAGCAGTGGAGCTGATGGTAGCGTGGTTAGGGCCAGTGAGTTAAATTTGTTCTTCAGTTCTTCAACTTGTTTGACACTGCAGCCTCGTCCCCTGCTGGCTCTCCTGTTGACTGTCTCCAGCCACCACTGCTTCTGACCCCCCCTTCTCCTCCTGATAGCACCTCATCCAACTTTATGAGCCCCTCACACCCATCCCTCACTCCTCACACCTCCTCTGGCTCCCATGCTACCTGCCCTCCTCTCACTGTGGACTCCAAATCTCCCCCTCCTCAATCTGCACTTACACCGCTTCATGTGATGAGACAGCTGAACAAACTCCCTGCCAGTAAGGCTGCAGGCCCGACGGTGCCAGTCCATGGGTTCTCAGAGCCTGCGCCAAACAGCTCTGTGGAGTGCTTCATCGTGTCTTCAACATGAGCCTGAGCCTCCAGAGGGTCCCTGTGATATGGAAGACATCCTGCCTAGTTCCAGTGCCAAAGAAACCGCAGCCCACTGATTTCTCGGACTACCGACCGGTGGCACTGACATCACATATCATGAAGACCCTGGAAAGACTTGTCCTGGAGCAGCTCAGGCCTGTGGTCAAGCTGCAGATAGATCCCCTCCAGTTTGCCTACCAGCCCCGGATTGGAGTTTAGGATGCCCTCACCTACCTGCTGAACCTTTCCTACGCCCACCTGGACAAGCCAGGGAGCACTGTGAGGGTCACATTCTTTGACTTCTCCTGATTTGAGGGTATGGGAAGCAGGACATCAAAATACAGGCACCAAAAAAATTATACATTTTTACGTCACCTGCTGGACTCAGTGGGCTGTGGAATGGGGCCCTCATCCCCACTAATGTCCTCCTCACTGCTGCTCGGCTCCTGTGGTGGGGGTTGATAATCAGCATCTCACACGGGATCACGATGTCAGACAAATCTTCCACCTCTGAGTTGTCTCCAACAATTGTCCCCAACAATTGTCCCCAGTATCCGCTCTGCTCTTGAAGGAGAAATATACGCTCTGGAAATAAAATCATGAGAAAAATCTAATAAAAATCCATGTAGATTTATTTATAAAACATGCTATATCTGTTTGTACTGTTGTAAACTATTGTTTTCTACCAAAATCTTCCCAAACTACATTTTCATACTCAGTCAGCATACGTGGACATCATGTATAGCATAGTAGATCATTACTGTTACTACTTTTGTCAAATTTGCATGCCATGGGCAAACATGCAACACTTTTATGCATATCTGAACAAGAATCAGCCATGAAATTTGACTTTTTTTTACCTGGTCGACGTTTGGGTAGGGAATGGACATCTGAAATTTCCGGTGTGTTCCCTGCTCTCTTGAATGTAGCCTGTAGTGTGTTTTACTCTCCTAATAGTATTAGAGGTAAGCTGAAGTTCTGCATGTCAAAAGTCTACATGTTTCTCTTGCCATATGGCTAGACCACAACCAAGAGTGGTATAGTGTTGCACAGTGTAGTGCAATAAAATGGAACACCACCATGGAATCAGGTACCAACAACCAGACCAGAAAACAGTCTCAAAAGAAGGGTTCACTTTAGGTGTAAATATTTGTAAAACATTTAGAATTAAAGGAATAGTGATGTGATGTGATGTGATGTTTTTAAGGTTCTCCGTGCATCCGCTGTTGCGCTGGAATGGACTGTTTCAGCCAATGGGAGAAGGGAGTTTCAGCCTGGGGAACTGTAGCAAACAGGCGCCACCTACTGGACACTTGGGTTTACACTCTTTATTTTGTTTGCAGGCTGTGTTAGTGCGTGGAGGCTGCATTTTTAGTAGGGGTGCACTGATCCGATATTAAGATCGGATATCAGCCCCAATATTGACAAAATAGCTGCATGGGGGATCAGAAAAATGAACAGATCCATGGCCGATTCAGTTTTTTTTTTTTCCTCAACCGCAGCACATCCTACGTCATTCGTCAGCAGCACGTGTATCACATGCTGGAAGAGCACAAGTTGTTGTTTGACCAACTTTTTATTAGTTTATTCTCAGGTTCAGCTGCTATGTTTTATTTTGAATTCCTGTATGCAGGACTTTGCACTTAACATTACTAACTTTGAAGGCTGCACACCTGAACAATTGGCTCCATGGACTCACATTTCTCCGCTGATCAGCTGTTAGCCTCGCAAGGCTAACTTTCAAACCGACATACTCAATACTCTGTGGGCTGTCTATCAAATCATTGCTCCGTTGGTCGTTCCTCCACCACAACCTCAGGGTTATTCACCGTCTGGCTCCTTTGTCGCTCTCCCCTGCTGCTGTGGTCTCCCCCGGCTCACAGCGATGTTGGATGGTCGCTGCTCCCCCATTGCTGGTGGGGTCTTCAGGTGTTCAGCGCAGGAGCTTCTGCGGTGCTGCTGTTCCCTCCGTGCGGATTGACAGGCGCTCCATTAATTCTTTGTTTTTTTTGTTCCTCTTTGTTAAGAGTCCTTGGGTACCCTGAAAGGCGCTATATAAATTTAATGCATTATTATTATTATCATTATTATTATTGATATATATTTTTTCGATGTTTACAATGTTTGGTTACTGTTTGATTACTATTGTATGTTTCAACCACACTGTTTTGTTTCTGTGGCTACATTTGATTTATTTTAATTTGTTAGTTTGATTACATTCTGTTTTAAATGTTTTTTTTGTTTTTTTAATAACAAATAAATAAGAATTCAAATATGTTTTTACATGTTTACAATGTTTGGTAACTGTTTGATTGTTGTTGTCTTAGTTAGGAAAGTCTGGTGCCTTTAGTCTCTTCCACAAGGTGGAAGGAGGGTATAAGGTGGAAGGTATACAGTTTATTATTAATTCAGCAATGGTATCGGATTGGTATTGGGTATCAACAGATACACATAGCCCAGGTATCGTATCGGAACTGCAAAAGTCGGATCAGTGCATCCCTAATTTTTAGACTTTGGTTTCCATGCAGGCCTCTCTAGTGTTAGAACGATGTAGTGAAGTGAAAACAGTGTCAACCAGACCAATTAACATCAATCCAATTATTTTGATTATGAGAGATTGTAGCTTTGTGGGCAGTGTGGGACAAAACAGACAGAAATTAAATGTCTAATAAATTAGGTTATGTCAGGTCTAGGCTTTGTTCATGACATGTTGACCAATCAGAGGTAGGGCAGTGGAATCCATAACAACACAGATATGAAACAATCTCTTCCTTTGAGTGCCGTAAAACAGTGCATTAACTATCGTGGGAGTTAATGAAGCTCATGTTCAGGTTCATTAGTTACAAACGGATATGATTAGCTCGATATTCACAAAAAAATTAGGAACTTCTGTGAACATGCTCATTCATCACGGTCACTGGTTATTTAATTGTTTTGGACAACAAAATAACTCTAATTTCATGGAGGACAAACAAAAGAAAGGCAGTCCTGTGTTTCTGTCCAAATTAGTAGACAGTCAGTTTAAGGTACATCTGATCTGAGCACTAACGAATATAGCTCCTACATCAACATCAGTATGGCAGACTCTACCCACCAGCCGGCCCTCGCTGCCTCCTTAGGATGAATGATGGAACAGGGGTTGTGCTTATAAGACAGAAGAAAATTACCTCACTTTCCTCTGCTGCTCTTTGATCCCTTGCCTTCTGTCTTATAGTTTTTGTCACAATCTTACTTCATTTTTTACAGGGCTTAAAAACGTTTATCATGCATCTATCTGAAACTGGAACAGGAAAAAGGCAGCAAATATCAAATTTAAGCAAAATATTCTGTACAGCCTGGCTGTACAGGTGGGGAGTTTTTTAAAGGGGTCTTTCCTTGCTTCAGTGAACTAAGTGGCTGCGCTGACTGCTACAGGGGTGAAACAGACCAAAGTCTAGGTCTGCTCCAAGCTCATTAAACACAGAGCCAGCCTCTTGCATTGAAGCCTAAAGGCCTCAGTGACTGCAAGTGATAGAATGAGAAAAGTGATGTAAAAGGCTTTCTTTGTGCACCCGCATTTTGGCTGACACCTAAGGAGTGATCTGAAGATGCCGATGGACATTTCCATCAACTAGCACAACTGTCATTGTGTGATCTTTTCACACAGAGCCAATTGTAATTGTGTTGTTGGAGCTGTTCATTGGTTTTCGTCCTAAGGGGAGAATCACTGTTTAACAGAGTAATGACTCTTGACTTAAAACAATGACAAGAGCAGCAGAGCCACACTTGGAACCTCAACAGCTGATATCAAGAGTGGGGACTGTTTTCCCAAAGTCATGCTGAGCTATAGTGTCAGTGAGTTCCTTTAACCCTTTGAACCTTATTGATGCAATAAGGTTTGGCTTCTTCTTCTCACTCCCTTTTGTATACAATGACTCCCTAAACAACAGTTATCACTGCTAC
Source organism: Spondyliosoma cantharus (assembly GCA_900302685.1). Taxonomy (NCBI): domain Eukaryota; kingdom Metazoa; phylum Chordata; class Actinopteri; order Spariformes; family Sparidae; genus Spondyliosoma; species Spondyliosoma cantharus. The sequence continues at coordinate 1,048 of OMLP01038856.1, read as the reverse complement.
CAGTCTACTTGACTACTACTACTTGACTTGACTACCTGACTTCCTCCTTTATTTCTTTCTCGCCTACCAAGAAACGACCACACTCAACTTGAAAGTCTTATGAGTGTAATTGCAAATATGTTGAGAATACTTTTGAATGTGCAGAGTCCTGACAACTTCAAGAGTACTTTCAGCTTTATAATGTCAGCATGCTAACATGCCCATGATAGCGTTAACATGGTGCAATTTAGAAGGTTATATTTGCAATGAGGGATGGGTACCGAAACCCGGTATTAAATGGGCCCCACCTACCTCAGGTATGTTATGCTAGCAGGAACCCACACAGAGTTAACTATAGAAACCTGGGTTGATAGCCGTTAGTAACCATTAGTCAGTTGAATGTTTTGCTATACAGTCATAAATTCTGTCTGACAGGTTGAAGGCATCATACAAACTGTAATACAATCCAGCAATAAGGCTACTGATTTAGCTATCTTCTGAACAACAGCTTGGATGATGCTTTCACCAATTCAGACAAGATTTATCAACACATAGCTAAATATTCAGAATTAACGGCTATTAAAGGTCTCATATTATACTGTTTTTCATCAATTTCACACAGCTGTCTTAGGTCCAACAACACTGTATTCGATATGCATTGCCCCAAACCCATCCGTGGTCCTGAATTTCAGCTGTCTAAAAGTGGCTCAAATGAGCTCTGCTGAGCTCTCCTGAGAGCAGCTGTTTCTGTGCCTGCACCTTTAAATGCTAATGAGCTGGAGAGCCTCGGCCAATGGCCTTGCGTGCTTCACGTCCCTCAGGGAGACGATGCCTCTTACGCTACCCGATAGCATATGCGCTAATGTTTACGGTGGATGTATCACTATGGCTCGCGGAGATGCTTTCTTTCAACCGTACAAGTTTGACCCAGGATCGGACCCAGAAGGAGAGGCTCCTGAAGAAACACAGACTCTGCGGCTGCAGCAGAACATTTCAGAATGGTTAGTGTGCCTGAATAATGTTGTAATAATGAATAATGTAGCTAATGGCTAACAGCTAGCGAAAGCTG
>OMLP01038852.1:2991-14903 GCA_900302685.1 Spondyliosoma cantharus | reverse complement strand
AGAGCCTAGAGACAGACAGAGAGAGAGAGACAGAGAGAGAGAGAGAGAGGGAGAGAGAGAGAGACAGAGAGAGAGAGAGAGAGAGAGAGAGAGAGAGAGAGAGAGAGAGAGAGAGAGAGAGAGAGAGAGAGAGAGAGAGAGAGAGAGAGACAGAGAGAGAGAGAGAGAGAGAGAGAGAGAGAGACAGAGAGAGAGAGAGACAGAGAGAGAGAGAGAGAGAGAGAGAGAGAGAGAGAGAGAGAGAGAGAGAGAGAGAGAGAGAGAGAGAGAGAGAGAGAGAGAGAGAGAGAGAGAGAGAGAGAGAGAGACAGAGAGAGAGAGAGGATCCTGCAGGTCTGATTTATAGCCACCTGAGCCCAGTCTGCTCAGGTGTGTTGCATCACTGATGACACAGCTCCTCCCACCAACCTCCTGAAACAAAGGAAACACACAGCCAAAAGAGGACAGAGCAGGACCAACCCTGAGGCCATCACAATCACCAACAAAGTCTGAACACAAGCTTAAAGGTGTAAAGAGATTTCCCAATCATTGCATTTTGAGTTTACCTGCAGCTAACGCAGCATCACAACCTCTCAGCTAACTAGCTTACTTTAATTCATTAAGACCACTGCGGCTGGTCGCCTCGATACACGACAACAAACCACATCAAAATGAGCACAAACAGATGTGACTTATGGCTAAAAATACAATAATTAAGAAAAGTATATATTTGTGTTTACTTGAGCTTAACATTGATGAAATGCTCGCTGCAAATACTTGTGTATTTGGACGGCTGCCATTGTTTGCCCTCCCTGGGGACAGAGGTACAAAATAATCAATCTCCTCTCTGGGTTTCCTTATTCGGACGGATTCAGCAGAAGCAGAGCCCAGGCTTGTCTCCTCGCCTCTTAGTGCATCCGATAGCACAACAACTATCTGAAATTTTGGCAAAACGAAACTGGTTCCAAACAAAATGTATGACTTGTTTCCTATGCTAACGATCTTTTGCCCTCAAAGGAGGCGTTCCCCTGGGAGCGTCACGTCACAGGAAAACTATGAATAACAATCAGAGTCTGTCAGTGCAAGAACAAACACTTTCCGTGGACGGACCTGACAGCCAAAGTTGCCATCAAGGATTACATTGCTGCCATTGCAGCTGGACTTATTCCAAAACATTTTTAGCGTCTACACATTTACATACGAAAATGTTCGAACATAGGGTCCAGGGTCAAAAATACCTGAATCCCCATTTAAACTATGAAGTCATATCAAATGCAATGTGTTGAGCAAAAACAAAACAAAACTGCAACTTGGCCACCATTTCTTTTATTTTACCCTTAAATCAGAATACTGACTTCTGGTGTGTGATTTATTGACTCTCCTTCAAAGGTTTCTTTAAAATTTCTTGACCAGTGACAGTTTGACTGGCAGCGATGCCATTAATGCCCTTATGGAAACTGTCACGGACGTGCCCGTCACATCGCCTCAGCCTGAAGACACTGTATTTAATTGAACTGTCATCTTTAGGTCAAAGTAATACCATTCCAAATGGTAGGACACTGACTAAGATCACATCTGACAGCAATTACAAACCAATCCAGCTCCACATCAATTACAACGCTGATGTCTCCCACATCGGATTGATTGTCCCTTATCAATCAAACTGTCATTTGTAAAATAAAAGACATTAACATGATGAATGGTCAGATGGTGAGGTAATAATTCACATTTTCTGATGGATGAATGATGATTTTCATCTTAATTGTTGGCTGACATAAAACAACAGTGATCCAAACTCAGCTTTTCAGTTTGTTTTTACAAAAAGCTGCACGTCATATAGGAAAAATCTGCTGCCACACAGGATGTTTTGATTTGACATAAAATAGCTTATTTGTTAAAAACAGATGCATAACAGGGTAGTTAGCATTAGTGACATTAGCTTCAGTGGTTGAAAAGGCAAAAAAAAAAAAAAAGAGAGAGAGAGAGAGATCACCACAACAAATATGAAAGCATCATAGTGCAAATTAAGTTTTGGGAAGCATGTCGGTCACAATCAAAAATCTTAAATTACAAACCACTGAGTACATTTCACATCATACCCACAGTGTTGACTCATAGAGAATTAACACAGCAGATTGATTTTAACACCTCTCCAGTGATTCTAGATAACTGAGCCAGACGGCGGTGACAATAGCTGATACCCAAACCGTTGGTGGACTTTGTCGGTCTTCAGTAATTGATGGTCGGATGTGTTTTCCCACCGATAATGTGCTTTGCTGTCATGGGGTTGCTGCTTTCCTTCCTCTCACTCCGTCAGAGCCCTTACTGTCAAAACAGCACATGTGTCTCCCCAATGAAGATGGATGACTCTCTGTCTGGTGGAGGGATACAGAGGAGGAGAGTGGAGGAAAGATGGAGGAAGAATGCAAAGAAGAGAGACAGAGACCAAACAGAGGTGGAAAAGGAGAGGCAGCAAAGGAAAAGAGGAAAGGGAAAGGAGAGACTAATGGGATAGGGGAGGAGAAAGTGAGAGAGGGAGGGAGACATGAGAAGGAGATAAGGAAAAAGATGGAGGAGGTTGGGGCACAGATTGAGGCATTTCCTATGTAGAATGAACGTTCACTATGTTGTGTTTCCTGTGTGGGCGCATTGGCCTTGGACCAAAACCAAAAAAATGGGAACTTTTGTTTTGATAGTCTGCCTATACACAGGGCACCAAAACACTAACTGTTAGCAGGTTTTTCCCATTTAAAGATCAATTATCTTTTTTCGCACCTAATTTTACTTACAGAAAATCACATGTGAATTTTTAACATGCACATCACATATTTTACATGTGATGAGGTGCCATGATAACCAAACAAGATGTCACCAACAGTGTTTGAGTCATTACCCAAAAGAAGCAATGTATCATGCATGACTAGTTACTTTATAAAACAGAAATACATCATCTTACTTATTAGCTTCCTGTAGATTGTAATTTCTTACACTACTCACTATTTTAATGTAGTCTACTTTCATTTGATAATCTAACATACTAAGGATCAACCAATATGGTGTGCTCATGGCTGATATTGATAATAATTATTGGTAATCAAGGAGACTAATAACCGATATACATTTGCAGTAAAAATGAAAATCTTAGTGTTAAAATTACGAATAAGCAGTGATGAAGCAGTTAGTTAGCATAAACTTTCCATCCTCCCAGCGTTTCCCTGTGGTGTGGCTGTTGGCACCCACACCACTGTCGCTAACACAATGTTAGCAACGTGGCTACCACTAGCAGTCTGGCTCCCAATGTGACTTAGAAACCCCTCTCAGTGCAACGAAAAGAGTCAAAAACGCAGTTCTATCAGTAAGTAGGCAGCTTTCAATGTGGGAAACAGACTTTGACACGACACTGGAGACGTCTCCATCAAGTAAATGCTCCTCGGTTTATTCTTGTTTTACCTCTGTTTATATCACTCTTCGTCTTTGCCTTCTTTGCCTCCTCAATTATTGGGGTTCTTCTTCTGCAGTGTAGAGTTTCCACAGTTATTCCAATTCTTCCTCCATTACCTTGGGATAGAACAATGGAAAACGATGCCGTTTCCTGTTTGGGTTGCAAAATGGCAGACACATTTCCTTAATGCTGCCTCCATCTTGCAGGAAAATTAAAGGATAATGAAAGTGAAGTTTATAGGGAACCACCTGTGTCATTTTTCGACATTATATTATGTTACACTGCGCAATCAATATTTATTTCAGATAAGATGAGTAAAGTTGTTGAGTATTCACATTTTTTATACTTATACTCTAGCACTACATTTTGGAGACAAATATTGTCCTTTTTATTCTACTGCATTTATTTGGAACTTTAGGTACTATTAACTTCGGAAATTCCGATTTTATTTATTATTTTTGTCGTCTATCGGACAAAAACACCCCCACTGTGTCCAATAAATGGATTAATGCTAAATATCAGATTGGCTCATAATCACCTACACCTTTAACATACCTGAATCCTAAAATTCATAACAAATCTTTCATGTTACAAAATCCAACTTTGAAAGTCTCCATTACCATTTCATATATGATGCTGTACATCAAAATAACTGCCACATAACAGGAAACTCCCACAGTCTTTATCCTACAGTCCTGCATCCTTAAAACTGCTCAAACACACACACTCACACACACTGACATAAAGCTGCTTCCCTTGCTTCACCATCCATTAGCATTGACCTTTGACCTGACCTGTTGTGATCATGTGATTGTGCAACACAGAGGTCACACTGGCTTGTCAAAACACCAGAGCTGACGCGTGACAATGTGGTAACCTTCGAGCCAATCTGTTTGAGGTGATGATTTTCACTCACTCACTCCTTCCATGACTTTTACCAAGATTTCCGCAGACTGAGAACCACGGAGGGAGAGAGTGTTGGTGCAGTGCTGTAACGCTCAGTCAGAGTTTGCCTCTGATTCATAATGCAACTGAATAACCTTTTGAAAGGCTCTGAAGCTATAGCATATAATGTTGTCATGTGATTCATGAGACTGACATCAAGCAATTGTGTGTTTGGAACAACAGATGATAACTACGGGTTTTGTAAGCTTTATCATTCACAGAAAACATCTCACAGAAGCTGTGTATTAAGCTATATTTATTCTTAATGCCTGCCACAAAATTACTCTTACCAAGCAACCAAATCTATTGGCTAGATTTTCATTTTCTGTGTTTCTCAATAATCATACTGCAGTAAATAATCTTAAAAAGCCACAAATAGACATATTTCATGGCCTGCATCCAAAATGTGCATTTTAAAAAAAGACTACTTTCATTCTAAATACACATTGCATCATTCTTTCACTTGCTACCAGAACAAAGCACAAGCTAGGCAGACCAAGAGACAGTGGTGTTCATACTGCTTTTGTCCACAGGGGGCACCAGTTTATACAAGATGATTTGGACAGCAGTAGTCTATTTCGACCATATTTTAGTTGAAACTATGTGTTTAAACCATACTGTGTACATGCCTGGAGAGATGGATTTTCTGCAGGTGCTGTTTAAGAAGTTTGAAAAGGATGGTTTGATTAAAAAAAAAAAACTAAAGCAAATTGTACAAAGTACAAACTACAGACTTTTTACAGCCACCTTTTAATAGCTGTGATACAAGGCTTGCTATCAAAAGCACCACACAATATTTATTAATATATTAATGTTATACTCTCAATGTTAATGCTAAGCTATTCACACACACTCAATCACCAAAGGAACAGCTACCAGGAGCAATGTTGCCCAAGGACACTTCAACATGCAGCCACAGCTGGGGATCAAACCACCGACCTACCTTCTAATTAGCGGACAACCCAGTCTTGAGCCACAACCTCTCCAAGTTAGTGCTTCACGCTGAAGATTTGGGGTAAGTAATCTTCAGTATGACTTGTGTTGACTCCTTTTGGAGACCATCATGAACTGCACCAGCACTCTTGCCACTGCATACGCACTTACTGTCATAATGTATGTGAGCAAGCAAGCTTAGGAAGGCAAAAATCCACAACATAATGGAAAAGACTATAATCAAAGGGAAATGTGTGGGGGTTTTGCTTGAGAACAAAGCACTATTCTCCATCAGAGAAAGAGCAAGTGAAAGAGAGTGGGGTGATGGTGTCATGAGGGCCTGTGGGGGCAGTTTTCGCTCCATACCAGCACTCTATACCAGGGTCACAAAGGGTGAAGAGGACAGGAAATATAAGCACAAGTACTCATTATGTATTTGGTCAACAACGCTAGTGATGCTACACATAAATAGTATGATCGGTTTTGATGTGGAGGAGCAGGAGTCCGACCTTTGACTTGCATGCTGTTCCAGATACAAACGCATAAAGTCTCTCTCTCCATCAAAGAGAGTGCAGTAAGTGATGTGTCATTGGAACGGAGCTTGTGTTGTTTACCTTGTCAGCCATCAAGGACAACAGGATTTGTTTGTGTACCAGCCGTGGTGATTCAGGTAGCGTATTAGTCGGAGGAGATTGGAAGCAGGGAATATTCCCTGACACTAATGAATATCAGTTTTATTAGGATATGATTGCGGCCATCAAAAAGGTTATTGCTTTCATAACATTGTATATTAAAAACAATTTAATCTCATCCTTGTAAACAGTAATTCAATCTCTTTCGAGCTGCATCTCGTGTGATTGATGGCAAAAGAATAAGTGTATCATCCATATGATGTCACTGGGAGTCAACTGCCTTATTTCAGGACGCTGTCACTTGTTGTCTTTGTCTTTTGACGAGTGGAACTGAGTTTGAAAGGAGAGCATTTTCAACCTCCCTTCTGCATTTCTGCAAAATATGAGAAAATAAGGTACCAAGAAATATTAGGATTCATATGTTCTAAGATAATCAAAAGGTCAAGGATACCATCTTAAGGCAGCAAATAGAAGCCATATGAGGTCACACACATCTTCAACATGGGGTTTGATGGAGTGTAGCGATTCCTGAGATGATTAGAAAATGGAAGTTGACCTCAGTTGTCCCCATTTTGGCCACCGCCATTGATCACATCGGCTCCGTCTACTGGTGGCATTAAAAACTCTCATGGTAAGAGTTTTATCGTTGTAACCGTGTCCCAGTTTGACCAGAAACAAGAGAGAAGAAGGAGAGGCAGAAAGAAAGAGAGAGATTAAGAGGAATTGAGAGAGAGAGAGAGAGAGAGAGAGAGAGAGAGAGAGAGAAAGAGAGACAGAGAGAGCGAGAGGGAGGGAGAGAAGCTTTTAAAAGGATTTTGTCGGTTATTGACTGGTTGCACTCTTCAGCTAATAGCCATTTAAAGATTATGGGCCTGCTGGTGGAAATCAAGGCCTCCATTGTTTGCCTTATTGCATTCTGGCAGATGGGGGCTGACACAACAACACGCAGCATCCCTCCGGGCACGCTCGCTGAGCACCGACCCTCCATCAGCAGATCTCCTATTGAACTGGCCCTAATAACTGGCCATGAATTATTAATCCACGCACCATATTGAAGACAGAGAGGGAAGAGGAAAAAACAAGGGAGGATTGTGGGCCAGTTTCAGCGAGTGTGATTGGCGTACAGGTGCCAGTCGAAGGAAAAAAGGTCCGTTCAAAAGAGTCCCAGGGCGGCCATTTCTCGGAACGGGGAGGACATTCCGATAACTGGCACGGGAAGATAAAATATATATTCATTAAATGTCAGATTGCTGATGAAATGGGTCCGATCCATTAGTGGGTAGCGGAGCGGCCGGTTAATGTTTCCCGGTTGTTCTTGGGTTGGGTGGCTTTTAGTGTTGCTCTGGGTTGCTGCTGGAAACAGGATCACTTGGTCTGGGGAAAAAAAAGTTTGCAAGACTAAGAGCAGGTGTTGTTCAAAATAAAAGGGAAATGCTTTGGAAATCTGAGTCAAATGCACCTGTTGGTGAAACCCAGTAACTATTTTTTGTGTTTCATGTCAAGTGAACCCGATCGCTGATTTGCAGTTTGTATGTCTCCTCTCCTCCGGTCTGGTGATTTATTTGCAGGGATTAATTACTAAGCTTGGCTAGACACTTTTTTTCTTGAGCAGCCACATAAAGTGCTGGCAGGCAGACTTTGTCAAAAAGGGTTTGCACATAATATTTAGCCTTTGTTTTGATAGTTTTGAAACTTCACTCATCTGGTAGTTTATGTGCAGTTCTACCTCGGCCAATCAAACGAGATTGGAGTGCTGTAAAAAATACCCACAAGTCATACCTGAATAAGGTAAACATATTACAGTTTTTCTCAGTCGCTTTGGTACATTTCTCAGATCAGAATTGAAATTCTCAAAACTACTTGTTCAATCTTCACATCATTGTGTCACTTGTGCACATCAAAAAAGCAGTTTTTCATTTCTTTGAACAAGTTGCAAATGTTTTGGTACATCCACGCAAATGATTATGTACAATTCTCTGCTGTTTCCTACATTATCAATTGCAATTACAATGTTACAATGTCTGACAATGGAAGGACGAGGAATTGGAAGATTCTTTCCACGCTGCATCGCAAGAGAAGATATTTGTTGTGATGTGGATGAGAATGTGTGGCCCAACAGACTGAACGTCAGGAGGTGTAGGAAGACTGCACTGTAGTTCCTACAGCACTGCATGTACAGTTTCCCTAAGGAGATTGTCCTATGTTCACATTTCTACTTTTGTTTTTTAGTTGCTTTCTTTGTGCTATGCAGTGTTTGTCTTTTCCTTTCTGTATCACAATGACATGATCTGTCAACAAACTACAGTACAAACAGTAAAAGCGTAAATGTGAATCTTGTCAATCAATCTCTCACACACACACTAAGGTGTAACTTACAATTTACAATAATTGTCATCAGAACTTCAGCCATAGTTTACATGAGAACACCGTCCAGAGTACACTGTTATACTGACAACATGACTGTCTTATCCGTACACAATGACACAAGGACTTGTCATTCTGTGGCACTGACATGTTCATTGGCACAAATATTTACTTTTGAGAGATGAACTAAGGATTTTGAGCAAGAGACTGGCTTTTGCAGGTAATCCATGGTGTTTTGCTATTTGTACGAATTGTTTTGAGAAATGCACTTACTGTTTTGCAAATGCCGAGGATGATTCGAGAAATGTACCAAAGCGACTGAGAAAAACTGTAATGGGGTGCCAGTAAAAAATCATCTATACTAATAGTATTTAAGCAAAAGTCTTAAGATATCTGATATTAAATGTTTTAAGCTTTAAGAGTTTCCTTTTTTAGTGATATCCTAAGTCTCAAAACTACAAGTACAAGTAAAAGAAAATTATACATGTATTTACAGGTACTGTACGTACATACTGTATGGTTTGGGTTAAAAGATTATTGGATCTGATATTAAGCATTTTTCTAAAATGCATTACTGTGAATGTAAGTGGACTAAAAAAATACAATATTTGCCTCCAACATTTTGTGGAATGGGTTAGGGTAGAGTAGCACAAAATGACACACATGTGAAGTACAGCACCTAAGTCAATGTAATGTAGAATCAAAAGTACAAGAACGAGTCAATTATAATACATAGAGTGTATTTAAATGTATGTATATACTGTATACTTCATACTGTATAATGTCATAATCTGTATTTCTTCAATCTGATTGCCAATAGAATAAAATAATTTAAAATTTAGTTACTTTGGCTTTGATGCATCATGCAGTCTGAAAAGTAACTAGCAACTAAAGTTATCTAGTAAATGGTGTGAAAAGTACACATTTTCCTCCAAAATGTAGGGGACAGGATGTATAAAGTAGCAGAAAATAAAACTGTACTGTAATAATTGTACTGTATGAGTTACATTCCACCGCTGAGTGTTTGCTTCTAAGGATAGGGTTAGGGTTATTTAACCTTTTGTAAGGCTATTATAAAACTTCCTCTGGTTCTCCATGCACAGTTCTACTAAGCTCTATTTCAGGTAATTGACTACAATATGTAGAAATTTATCATCTATACAATGTCACCAAAAGACAACAGCTTAATTCAAAACAGCATTACTAGCTTCAAGGAATCCGTTCGAAAATTAAAGCAGCATTGGAAACAAGAAAAACCACTTCATGTGCATATGTCTTCACTATGTTTGGAATGAATGAGTACTAATATTTTCCGAGCAAATGTGGAGGTTTAAAAGGCAACAAATACAAGTCGTTTGAGGTCACATGTCCTCAGCGTGAGGTTTGATGGAGTGTCACATTGTTGGCCTCAGTCAACCTCTAAGAGAACAACAACAACACTTCCTGTGTGGCTATTCGTGCACAAAGTCACCCATCTGGCACTCTATGTAAATAATGTCAACGAAACAAGATGTACAGTTTGCAAATGCTGTTTGGCCTGAGGTCTGTTGGCAATACTTACCCAAGAAGAGGTGCCAAGATGAGACACGTCAAAACATGTCAAATCAACTGTGTTATACAATATATATGGATTGTCATACAAACCGCACTGACACAGACTTCCGTTTGGTCTTATTTGATCTTCATTTTGACTTGCAAGTCTTTAGATTAGTATTTATTGAGTTCATAAAATGCCAAATGGTGTCGAGGCTTTCTCAGTGAGATATCAAAGAACATTAGCAGCAGAGAAGTTTTATTTTATTCCACTGTGCTTCTCTGTGTTGGAACAATAAGACTTGAGTTCAGCCCACTGGCTCTGTTAGCCCATGTACAACTGGTTAACATATGGAATTTTTCCATCTCTTTTTTTTTTTTCTCAGAGTGTGTCAGCCGCAAGCTCCCAGTGAATTAAAAAGCCTTTGGCAGGGCTGTTCTCACTTCCCATTGATTCGAAATGAAGTCTATCCAGCGCCTGATGAATTGAATTTCCTGTGTCAAAAGCCTGCGATTTCAAAGAAAATAATGAACAACGCCCGAAGAATCCCCTTTCAGATTTCATTATGAGGGAGAGGTTCTAATTGCGAGGAAATTAAATTTCCATTGCTTTCTTTTTCTACGAGCTACTCGGCTGCCACAGATAATGTGGTGGGCTTTGTTTCAGTTTGACGCTTTCTATCCTTTTAAAAGCCAATCATCTCGTGTTCTCGAACCACAACAGCAATAATGTAATCAGCCCATATCAATCAGAAGATGAGCGTGTCATTCTTCCGCTGCTGACCGCTCAGTCGCTCAGTCGGCGTACGATGAAAGCTGCTGCAGCTTCACAAACATCACGGAGAACCTGAGATGAGTCTCTTCATCTCTCTGCCTGGAAGCTGCTACTTGGATGAGTGCCCCCATTTCATCAGACGCACAGACATCGAGAGCATGAAGGAAAACTGCAATAAGCACCTGAAAGAGAGCCAGGAGTGAAGACAAACAGACTTGGATCTGTTCCAGTGCAACTGCCCTGTTGATCACAGTGATACATGATCACATCAAGTTGAGCCAGTTGAGCAAAATATTAACTTTTACAAGATATTTTTTGCACATGATGCTGAAGTATGAATTTTACTTATCAACGCAGCAATAACAGCATTCAAAAAATGCACCCAAACAAAAAGCCACTGCTGTGAGAAAAAACATCAAATGTGTCACTTCCTGTTTGGGTTTTCCCCGGGAAAGGCCTACCTGAAACCACAAATGTAAAACTTCTTTTATGTGAGTCAGCAACAGAAGTGACCCAAATTGACCTAATATACATAAAAATGTTGCTGCTACTATGTGTCATCTTAATGCCACATGTAAGATATAGGAGATGTTAGATAGATAGATAGATAGATAGATAGATAGATAGATTCAAGGTTTATGGATTAAAGTGACATTGTGTAACTATTTTAACTTAATAGTTTTGGACTGTTCTGAGTTGCTGCATGCTTTCTTACTTCAAAACGTAGCATTGTTATGACATGCCAAGTTTTGCCTGTAGCTAGCACACACCCCTGAGATTTCTTTTGATGACAATTGTGTTGCACTCAGAAACAGCAGGAGGTTCCAAATTGCACAACAATATAAACTGCTAAACAATGTTGCTTTAAAAAAGTACTTAAGATTGCACTTCTGCACAATCACTCATTTCAAAACCTAAAAAAGATAGTAGTTGTTATACACCTCTCAACTGTCCTAACTCATTTGCCTGGTTGAATAAAACTTAAATAAAATGTTATTAAATGTTTGCTGTGTGTGAGAGGGGTGGGTAGAGACCCGACAAACTGTTGAGTACCTCATTAAATATTCACCACGCGAACGTATAAAGTACTTTTGACATTCAGAGGGGATAATAGTGGCAGTGCAAATAAATCATCTGCACACAAACGTGAAAGACCTCAAATGAGCTTAATCGTGTGCCGTGACACAATGATGTGGGTGAACACTGTGTGTATGTGTGTGTGTGTGTGTGTGTGAGGGAGTGAAGAGAAAGAGAAGGAAAACGCCTGCAGGCAAAGAATGAATAGGACGAGGTGGAAGTGGGGGGGGGG
>OMLP01038846.1:326-13435 GCA_900302685.1 Spondyliosoma cantharus | reverse complement strand
ACTGATCCATCTACACTGCACTTCTAGATTTCAATTTCAATTTAATTTCACTTATAGAGCACCAAAACAATACACATGTCTCATGGCGCTTTACAGAGTGTTAAACAGATGTGGTTGTAGATGTGTAGATGTGGTTTATACCTTGGATTATGGCACAAGGGATTGTAACATCTTATCCTGTGTATTAATGAATGATATTCAGGGGCTTTTTATAATAAAAACATTTCCAATTCAATAAAGTACCTTCTAATTCTGATCAGTCCACTAAAGTGCTTAAGGAAAATAACACTACATCAACATTAGCTACATGATAACTGCTTTTGATAACCATTGTTCAAATCAATACAATACTTTCTGCCCTGCAGGCTAACAGACATCTATAGTGTAGGGGGTAGGGCTTATCTAAATGAGATGCAAATGAGCACCATTGTGTTGACTAGCCAGCAGGTGAATTTCCTGGGGTGAGAATTGGAAAAGTTCTCGGGCTGTTTTCTCCCTTATGGGTTTTGAGATGTGCATACAGTCAAATGGCCACAACTTCTTCAAATATAGACATCCTTGGAAAGCTTAGAAACTACACTTTCAGAATCTGTAAATAACTCAAAATGCCTCTCGGGAGACTTGTTGTTGGTTTTCTCATGGCTGGTCACATATATGGGTCACTTGCTTGCTTCTTGTCCAAATCAGGTCCTGGCTATTGATTTCACCACCATTTCTGGAGCCATCGAAGAATAGTTGGCTTCTTTTCTTCCACACGCACGCACGCACGCACGCCTGTATATAGTACATGTTAGTTAGATTGTGTGTTTTCATGCTTGTGTTAAATAAAATACTTTTGAACTTAAATACGACTTATTTGATATTGTACATTTTGGTTGTAGTTATTACGTTATTAATGGTTAATGGACTTGCTTTTCTATAGCGCTTTTCCAGTCCACTGACCAGTCTACTGACTGCTCAAAGTCAGTACAGCACTTGTCACATTCACCCATTCACATTCATGCAAGGGAATTTTGGGTTCAATATCTTGCTAAAGGACACCATGTTGTGCATCCAAGGGAGCCCGGGATTCGAACCAGCTTACCAGTTTAGTACATTTTGATGAGACTGAATTATTGAATTGGCTATCTTCTCCCTTCCTCAAAGGTCGTGCTCCTTTATCATAATTAATAATTATCTCTGATAATCATTAATTGTTTATTAATAGTCACATTTCACCCATATTCCCTATTAATGTTGTGTTAAACCCCAGCAGCGCAAGTCTCTGTAGAACTTATGGGACACTGGTGTTAATACTTATTAGTAGGGCTGTCCGGGCCGATATGGGCATTTTTTCACAGATCAGGGATCAGCAATTTTGAACGTGGACCCAAGCCCGCTTTTTTGGCAAACCACAATTTGTGTCAGAACGCAGATGCCCGTAAAGTTACTCTGGCAAACCTGTGGATAAAATGTCTGCAGTGTGGAAATTGGTTAATTTAGAACGCGAAAGCAGTCCAGCGGCGACATGTAACATCTGCAATACGACTGATGCGCAGAGGGGTAACAAGAGAGCTGCATTTAATACTACTCATTTGATATGGCATATAAAAAAACAAAAAACACTCAAAGTAAAACAACGAGATCACTCAAGCAATACAGGCAAAGACACTGAAGCAGCAAACACTCTATTTCACACACACACTATTTCAAAAGGAAATATCTTTGAGACAGCGACATGGCCAAATATATTACAGAGAAGGTAACTGAATTAATCGCTCTGGATAACCAGCTCATCTTCGTGGTAGAGGATCAGGGTTTTCTTCATCATCTGGAGTTTTTTAATCCCGGGATGCCCGACCATCTCAGCATTACATTAAATTGACTTTCGATTTACAATGTGCCGGTATGCGCACTAGTTTCGTGGGTCTCATACAGCAGAGCATGTAAAACAGGCAATTGAGGAGATGCTGAACGTGTGTGAAATAGACAACCAATGCGTCCACGTCATTTTACCTGACAATGTAAATAATATGAAAAAAGCAATGGATGATATGGAGGTACCAAATGTGGGCTGCGTCTCACACACACTTCAGCTGGCTGTACATGAGGGTCTGCTGTCACAGTGCAGCGTCACACACTCACCTGCTAGCACAAGGAAGGTGGTAGGCCAATGTTGCAATAGCATATGCAGAATAAGAAAGAGCCATATGAAAGTTTATAAAAAACTATTAAGGAACAGCATGGATGCAGGTACTATTTTCTTAATGCAGCTGTATTATCCAGGAAAATATTAGTTAAGGCTAACCCCCAATTTCCACTGGATATGGGTCCGCCGCGTTACGTCTGCGCCACGCCAGCGGAGCTGATAGGTTTCACTTTAGTCTGTGTTAATTTCCACCAGGTCCGGTACGCTGCGTATCTGCTACGTCCCAGCTCCGGCAGAGAGACGCAGGACTTCTATTTCTGGCAGATGCCGGAGTACGACGCAGCAATTCAGCTGAATTTAGCACCGAGTAGACAGGAAGTCAAGCGCGGAAACAACAATATGACATCCGGTTACTTTTCAAAAATAAAACTGTATAAATAAATCTGTGTTGAGACCAGCACACAAATGTCAAAAAAGAGACAAACACAAGCCCTTCTGCTAATCCTTCGGTCGGGAACACTTCCTGCTGCTGTGTTTATGACATGTAAGGGATAATGTATAGAATGGCGGTCATTATCGGGAAAATAAGTTCCGACAGGACTATTTTCCCGATAATGACCGCCGTTCTATACATTATCCCGCTTATTACACGGCTACTTGCCATCACGAAAAAAAAATTCACACGGTGTGTCTTTTTACAATTTATTTGTTACCATTCATAGTGTTTCAGCAGAGAAATGAAGTTCGCCAAACCGACGACAAAGACGTTGAACAGACCATTCTTTAGAACACAGCTGATGAATTGTCTGCCAAAATTCAAGTCCTCTAACCAGTCTTTCAAAACTGACTTGGCCCATACTGTGCTCTTTTTTTGTGTTCAGTTTGTGTCGATCCTCTTTTATGTCGTCAACGTCTCTGTCATCCAAAACTTTGTGCCGTTTTGCTTCTCCCTCTTCGCTGCTTTCCTCTCTCTTTCTTTTCTTGACCGGTGACGACAACTCAGCCTTTTGCCAAGAGTCGAAATCACTGTATTTTCTAAAAATACTAAAGTTAATGTGAAACTCATCCATACTAGTGGCCTAGGAGTACGTTTTTCCGATATGAAGTATTCTACAGATCAGCTGACATCGCTTAGCGACCAAATACGCTGGAGTGATAAGTAACCAGACTACTTGCGGAGTGCTACGAAATACATGAATCAGAGACAAAACGGGCACTTTTCATGACGACGGTCAGATATGCTTAGCAGCGGTCAATTATCCGAAAATAGTTGACCGCCGAATGTTGGGTAGGCCCACTGAAGTGAATGGAGCAGTCTACAGCATTAAGAAGAACCGTGCAATCAATACCTATAACTGCGGCCGCGAGTGATCATGTGATTATCGCGGGAACACCTTGGCCAGCTGTCTATGGGACTGCGCCATAGCGGATTCAAAGCGCAACCGGTGGGGAGCAAAACTGGATCGGAGCCGTGGCGCAGCTGACACGTATCCAGTGGAAATTCGGGGTAAGAATCGGATCGGGACTCGGTATCGGCAGATACTAAATAGTCAAGGACTCGGATCAGTATAAAAAAAAAAATGATCGGGACATCTCTACTTTTTAGTCTACATACTATGTAATTGACAGGTTTTTGTAGATACTATTTGCTATTTGAACATGTTGTATAGGCAGTGCTTTGATGTTATTCCCTTTGTAATGCAGAATGTTTTGAAAGAAATTTGTTGCTGTTTTTCAATTTATCTATGTTTAACTTATCCTGTTTATCACTTCTAAGCTTTTATATGTTCCAAACAAAGATATTGGTACCTTCTTTGTACTAGGTGGTACAAAGTGACAAACACACATAAGTGCTAAAAGTACCCACTTTAAGCACTGGTAACATCCGTTTAATTAATTGTGTTCCAGAACAGAAGTTAACTCTGAAATCCACACAGAAGTAAGTGATGGACAGGACTACACATACCACTAGAAGGAGCTATTTATCTGTATGTATAGAGCATGCAGGGAGACACAACATATGCACCCACACCCGCACACACACCACACACCACCACACACACAAAGAGAAAGAGAAAGAGAGTTTATTACTCTCCACTCATTAAGCATATTGAGTAGTTATCACAAAAAAAAGTTTGATTTTTGCAATCTTTCGTTTGGTAACTTGGACAAAATTTCTTGTGAAACATCATTATGTATCATATGTGCATGATTGACTTGTTTCTGCAGATCATGCATGGAACCTCCTGAACTACATCAATCGCATTAACAGAGGAGTTACTGAGGAAATAAATGTTTATTAATAGTAATCATGGTAAGGATAATTGTAATAATAACTGTGATAATGATGTACCAGTATTGTTATAAATAGTATTGTTTCTTCAAAACACATTGGGAGCATACAGAAATAAAACAAAAAACAAACAAACAAACAAAAAACCTGATAGGATACAGGTGGTGAACTAGGGCTGCAAGATATTGAAATAATGTGACATTTTTCTTCTACAAAATTAAAAAAATATTATGAAATACAAATAAAACACCAAACCATACAAATGAATATAGCATATACATTCAAATGAAATATGTCTCCAAAAACCAGCACTGCAAAACAAATAGACCACAACTCAATTCAGTTGTATTACTTAATGCAAGCAAAGCAAGATGTGGTTGTGGGTGTGTGCATATAAAAGACTTGTCCCAGAGTTCAATCTACCTGGTGAATTGTCCATTTTGTTTTCCCCAAACCCCCAAATGAGTTCAGTTCCAATCCAGTTCACAAATACAAAAAGAAAGACAGCTCAGAAGTTCTCTTTAGGTTTTACCATGGAGCCCCACAAAAGCAGCTCTGCTAAGACAGCAACTCCTCGAGAGACACTGATGGGGAAACACACACATCCACCAGATTGTTCCTCCTCCTGACAGACCTCCAGAGATTATACTGTATGTTTTACTCTTAGCCGGCTGCAGGGACAAGGATATTATAACCTGATATGATGCCGAGGGTAAATCTGTCATATCCATCCCCCACTGACCAAAAAACACTGCAGCATAAAAGAGGCTCGCTGTGCATGCAGAGCCTGCATGTTATTCGTTAGCAACTCTGTGTATCCAACAAACCTTAGAGTCAGAGTAAATTATGTTTTATCAGACAGACTCCTCTTGTAGATATGATTGTGGAAAATGAAAACCCTGCAAGTTTTCCTTTTGTATCAAGCAGTAAAACATTTGTAACAAGATGGGTCTGAGTTAATTTGTCTTACTTGATATGCACATCCTGCTATGTGAGTATTGCGCATGCACATGTTACGATACTGATGCTGAAACGACATATTGTGCAGCCCTCTGCTGAACAGAAACTCTTTTGCAGATTGAGTGAAGCCACAGCCACATAGGAAAAGTCTCTTTGTTGCTCTAATATACAGTACAGTACAGTAATACAAGTTTCAATACAAGGGTCAGATTTTGAAAGTGAGGATCTGTACACAAGGAATACAAAAGCACATTGACGCCTCAAACAGACAAAACAGTCCAAAAACAGACAGACAAATACAAACAGAATGGATGGAACCTTTTTCTTTCTCTATTCCTCATTAGTCACCATTCAAACCTTTGTGCTTTAGGGATCTGCATAGGACAAGGAGGCTGTTGACGTTTTGGGAATGGCATGGATGTGTAAAGGCAACAGTATACTAACAGTAAAAGTCAAACATTCTGAATAATAACAAACACAACACATTGCCATATACAAATTGGAGTCATTCCCCAACAATTACTTACACTGTACACCAGTAACCTAAGGAAATGAGGACTCTCCTCACTAGACGACTGCAAAGATAAATCTTGTTTTGCTTGTATGACCTCTTGTAGTCCTGGAAATGTTTGACAGTTTTTTCTCTCAGAAAGAAATCCTGCTGGAAGGTTATGACTTCAGCACTAGTTCCCTAACGACAATCAGTGTCTTTTTAAAAAAAAAAACATAATGGTGATATTTCCATAACCATAACCACGTACATGACTACTATGTAACTACAAATACAAGAAAGGTAGCAGAACAGAAAATGTCTTATGAGTGAATTTGAGTACTGTTAAATACTCTTTGGGTTCTTTCTTACAAAGACTTTGGAAAGCCTTTCAAAACAAACATTAACAGTTCCAAACCACATACTTCAGTAATGTGACTTTTGAAAATTTGGAAATACAGGTGAATGAGATGAAAATAGAGTACTGTAGTGAAGAGTTGATTTAGGGACTAATGCAAGGGACACACTGCCTTCCTGAGCAGCGCGAGTGCACCATGGAACCTCTTGCATATCATTTTTGCCCATGCCAACAGATGAGGGCACCATCACAGCCCAGCACAGCAACGTATGTCATGCACGGCTGCGACAACGCTTTATCTGGAAACCTGGCGTCTTGTCTATTTTAGCCACAACACAAAATATTATCTGTTGATTGACCTCATACCAGCATTTCACTAAAGTCTCTAAATGTTTATATTTGATGAATATAACATGAAACATATAAACATTAAGTGCAGAACTGGTAGCGGGAGCATTTAAGTTTTGACAGTAATATTTCACACGCAGTTCGATGAATTTCAATGGAGTTGTCGTAGTCTGTAACTTCCATTACATCTTCATGGCAAGGACAGCTTAGGCGATCTTTCTCGGTGTGTCATTTGATTCTGTTTTCCTTGTTTGCACAGGTTAAGTTATAAACATTTTTAGTGTAAAAATATTTTTAAGCTTTTATGGTTGATGCATAGTACTTATATTTGTGCTCACTGAGCCTGATCTCAAGTGAAATAAGACACACCTTTACATTACTGTATGTACAATTATTGAAAATGTGGACTCAAAATGAAATCTTAGGATCTGTACAGAAACTGCTTAATCATAACTCAAATAATGCATTGTTATTTAAATATACTATTTGACAAAAAAATGAAAATGTGTAGAGGTGTTGCACAAAGCAGGACCTTTACTTCACATAGGATGTCTTACAAACATTAGATATATTTAATTTAACTTTGCAGAAACTATACTGTGAACTTTGTCATGGAGGTCAGTGTGTGTGTGTGTGTGTGTGTGTGTGTGTGAGGGGGGTTAAAGGAGACATGAGGCGATGTGACACTCAGCCTTTGTTGCAGTTAGGTCTTATGTCAGTTTGTTGTGTATGGGCCATTTGACTTGGTAGGACACTTTTTTCAGATTTTTCATACAGTATGTGTACAACAGAGCAGGTGAATGGATTCTTACCTAAAGGCAGGGTTTTTTTAAGGGAAAAGGGACAGAAAGTAAAGGAGGACATATTAGCTTCAACAGAAGGATTTTCTTGGGTTTCAGTGATCAACCATAGAGAATATGTAACCCAGTCACCCGCATAAATGTACTTCTGTTAATGTACATCTCTGAAAATCACAGATATGTTTTGCTGTCTTACTGAAGTTTCTTTGTGTTAAATTTAAAATGTTATGTTGCAACAATGCTATGCTCATGCTTTGGGGTGGTCTAGGCAAAAAAAAAAAAAAAAAATCAGGGTTGGGAAACATCATGTTCTGGCTGAACAAATGTTGAAACACTGTCTTAAAGGTGGCAGCCATCTCACCCAATTATCACACCACCAGCATCACCTCCATACAAGAAAATCAGCAGAAATATGTAATCTGAACATGATATATTGTTGAAATGCTGATGTTATATGTACGAAATGTACACATTTGAACATATCAGTGGTTTGCAGAGACATAAAATGCCAACATTTCATTCTGGCAACTTGGCTGAGAATACTAAATCTAGAATAGAGGCTGCTTCACACTTTTTTAATCTTGCCAACCAGTAATGGATGGACAGCATTTACAGTACATGTAAACAGGACAAAATTCTCAAACCAACAACAGAAAGAACAGAAAACGTAAACATGACAGGAACAGGACAGATATCTTAGGATACCTGGATCTCTGAAAAGATTGACATCGTTTTTCATCAGGATTTTTTTTTTTGTTTGTAAGTCCAGTCTGTTTTTCTGGTCCCAGTTAAACAGCCCAGTAATGGGTTGTTGATGGATGGTGGTGGACAGGTATTTTTTAAAAGTAAGTTCACTGAATGCATCCAAATACACCCAAGTAGTCCCAGTCTTTGAAGTAGCTTTTAAGACACCCATCCAGAGAGCGGTCATGTAGTCTATGAGTCCACTGTTCTGTTGACTGTTCCACAAGCACTGCGAACGATTGAGAAAGAACCGCAGTAACGTGAGAGGTATCACTGGATCCTTTCACACAGACAAAATCTTTTCACTGAAACACCAGAGAACTGAGTCCTCGCTTATTTTGGAAGTTGAGCTGGAAGGAAGTAAAAGAGCAAGACGAGGAGGAGAAGATTGACTTTCTCCATGTGAATTGTTTTCCAAATTTTTGTGGCAGGTATTGCCTGCCCTCAGCCTCAGATCAACAAGACCTCCAAAAGGTTGGCCACCAACCCAGGAAGTCCTCAAGTCGAGCAGCTTTCCCGATTCCACACTGGACTTTTACAGGAGGTGGACAAAATAACAGAAACAAAACAAAAGTTCAAGGTACCTTAAACATCAAGATCACTGAATTACAGCTATAAAGGGAGATACACAGTTAGCAAACAGGCAGTCAAAAAAAGAAGATCTTTATTGTTATATCCTAAGTCACTAAACCAAGAATCCATATCTTTTGTTGGTTAAAAAAAGAGGTGTCATGAGGGCTGCCGTGTACACAGCTAGGCCCAGTTTTTGCAGTTTTAATTTAGTAACACTACATTCAGTCAGGACTGGGAGATCATTGTTTTACCCTCACACGCAATGGAAGCATCTGACAAAAGAAAAAAACAGGGTCAATATTGCTGTGACCTTTAAGGTGAAAAGTGATGCAGATGACAGACCACCCTGAGTTGTTTTTAAATCAATTATTTCATTAATCATTATTAGGGTCAGACAATTCATTCTCATTCCTTGGCCATCAAAGATCAGTGTTTTGTCATGCCCCCATGTTGTCTCATACAGACTCACAAGGTACCCAATACAAGGCCATCTGTTATTTAGCTATTTCAAAGCTTTTATTATGAAGCAGCAGAATCAGGAAATGTTAGGTTTTCACCAGCAGTAAGTTAACACCACTACTGAAACAGCTGCAAGCCCACTCAGAGGTGGGGAGGGACCGTCTGGGCCCTGCTGTGGTGAAGGTCCATTCAGCAATGAAAAACTTGCAATGGAATTGCACATCGGCCTGGCTCGGTTTTGCTTGGTGCATCTTCAAGTAACACGTCTGTCTAAAGTGACCTGTCTAGTTTTTGTTTTCTATATCTTTGCAATAAATTAATTTCACAAATCGTTATTTAAGGTTTTTCTCTCTCACTTTTTTAATAAAAGTGTGTAGATCTACATTATGACCTATGTGTAATCACCATGGAATTGATAGGAACTTGCCCAAATACTTGCAATATTGAATAGTGAAAAAAAAAATGATTTCAGAAGATATAGCAAAGAAACAAATGCATTAGAATAGCACAGAAAATAAAAAGGTGATTTTAACAAGGATTAAAATAAGTGTGTTACAGTACGTTACATAATGACACAAGTATGCTACGTAAGTCAATTTCTATATGTAAGTAAAAATAAATCAATGCTCACTTCTTGGTTCACACACACAGGACACACAGTGGTCCACATGAAGAACATGATGTGTCTTATACTGATGCTGAAGCTACTTTGTGCGTCTGTATGCAATGGCGTGACAAAACATCAGTATATTTTAATTTGGGAATGTGAATGGATCTGGGTTAGAACAGCAAATGTGACCTGTACATAGCTCTTGCATATGTCCATAGTTCTTGTCAAAAAACCCTCTAATGGTGGTATATATACATTAAACAGATAATAATAATAATAATAATAATAATAATGATAACAATACAAACCTTTTAGATATTGTTTACCCCTAGTTTGCATGTTTTTAAATGTCTTTTCTTCTACTGTATCTATTGTCAAAGGACATGACTATAATGATTATTATTATTGTTACTATTATTATATTAATAATAATAATAATAATCATCGTCATCATCATCATCATCATAATAGTAGTAGTAAAAGTTTTCCCTCTGAATCTACATAAATGTGTAAACATGCTTTCAACACATCTGCTGTTACCCTGTTAAGCTGCAGTAACTCTCTTTGGGAAGACGTAAAGAACTTACAGGGCTCACTACAGGGTTTGGCCATGTGGCTGACAGCATCAATAGACAGACTGACATTTAGACAGGTTCTTTTCAGGATGTGACGTTACTATAATCATATACTACTGAAGGTTTCCTATATTTCATCCACTCCATGTACCTACGAGGAGACTCATCCCCTGCATGCCCCCTTTTTCCCTCATCCTGCACATAGCACTTGCCCACAGCACCTTGATAATGCTTACATTCAAGGGAGAAAGAGAGACAAGGAGAAAAAACTGGGAGAAAAATCAATACAAAAAAAAACAAACTTTTTATCTGTTACCCCTACCTCTGTCTCTGTTTCTCACACAGGACAGGCTGCTCCATGTCTCCTTGTTCTTATCAAATTTGAAAGCCTGGCTGACAAAAATTCTGACTGATCCTGTAATAATCACACGTTTCTGTATTTCCCACTGGCACCCCACTGACTGCAGGACACTGGTGTTTAAACGCTTCCCCCATCATCCCCTTTTCGTGCTTTCATTTTTTGGCCATTGCATTATCTGGGTCAGGAGAGGAAGAAATCCAGCATATAATCAGGAACATTTTTGCTATATCATTTACACGTGTATATAATTTACAGAGTACTTTTGAATATATAGAAAACAACAACATCTACCTAAAAAGTTTAAGATTTTTTGAAGTTACATTCAATAGCTGAACTGAAGGGAAACAAAGCCAAATGAATGTCAACAGAATAAAACATCACACAAGTAGAAACCTCATCATACATTGAGAGTGCTTTGAATCCTGCATGAATGTTAAAAATAAAAGGAAAACTTGTTTAAGAGTTGCAGTTCACAAATAGATATCTATATTCATATATAAATGTTTTTTCTTCTTACTGGTAATACAATAAATACAACATTAGTAAATGGCTACAATTGACTCTTTGACCATGCCTGTCGGCACGTTGTTAGTACTATGTTTAATATAGAAGGATGTCACTAAAGTTGAGATCCATATAAATAGAAAGGTTTAAAGAGAGTCTTTGCTTGTAACCATTTTTTTTTTCATATAGGACTTTTTGCCCCACCCATCCCACCACCCTTCTTTGGTGGTGGAAGCTGAGGGCTGTGTTCAAAGTTGGATGGGAGAGTTTCCCGTGACACTTCGAAGCAGACAGTTTCCATGTTTCTAATTTGTACAATCCCTCAGACTGTCTATCCACCCATCCCTACCCAGTACCACATACAAAAGCTGATCACAACACAACACGGCTTCCTCAAACCACAACACGACAATGACATGTTTGGTGGTGACATCAGGGGCCGCCAGCCTCCAGCAGACACTTGCTACTGACCTTTGAGCTCTCGCTGTAGTCTTCTACTGAGGTTGTGCACTCATCAAATAATTGTGTAATTTCTTTTTTGTATCTCCATTTGCACATACCAATGAATGAATACTTTTTTTTTATCATATGCTTATTATTTGAAATGTACAAAATGTAGATAACCCCCCCCACTGTGCTCTCACACACACGCACACATACACCAAATCTGAATTCTCCCCAACACCCTTGTTCCATCCAGCTGAGGGCACTGGAGGTGGGTGGTGGTCATACAAAATCAGAAGACAGGGGGGAAGCTGGGAACTCCTAACCTCACCTCCCTTTTCTAAATTGCAAAGACACATAACATTTTTCCAAGTTTTTCTTTTTTAAACATAGTATATTACACCCATCCAATATATAATATTAATATACATACATAAGTGTCTTCTTTTTTTGTAAATCATAAACTTATTTTTTTTTTTATAAAAATAAAATGTTTTATGGCGACCTCTTTGATTGGTTTCTTCCACTCAGCAAGGCTTGTTGTTCAGGGGTCAGAGCTAGCAGGCTTCTGTTCCGCTTGACTACAGGCTCAATGGTCTGGACCCTTGCCTTAGAGCAGGCCCACAAGAATCTTCTGTCCATCCTTTCACATGAGTTTCATTCTTGATAGAAGGAATCCTTCACAAATCTGCTCTTTTTGTTTTACTTGATCATTTTTTTTTAGTGGCCTTCTGTGTCCGCGTTGTTCTTCTCTTTTTTTGTTGATGTCCATCCGTACTCATTCCTCTAGTCTTTCTTTAATTTACTAAAAAAAAGAGAACAAGCAAGTCAGTGTATATCAGACATTCTACATAGGGCGGAAGGTTGAAGTAAGGGATAATGCCTGATGAGGTGTCCATTATCATGAGTTAATGGACGACGCGGAGGCCTTAGAACCAGCTGATGCACAGCGGAGGACGGTTGCCTCTGCGAAGTCCATTAACTCCTGATTATGGACACCTCGAAGGGCATTATCCCGCTTATACCATGGTCACTTGCCAAAGAAAAGAAATTAAGACCATTAATTTATATTTTCAAGCGTTTTACAATCAAAATATAAAGTTTTTCACAAGCCATAACTTAGTTTCCCTGGTAACGCCTGAGGGTTTGACTAATATCTGGAACAATCATTACCCTCCCGTAAGGTTCTTATGCAACAGAAATGTTGTTCACTCCTCCAGTAAATAGGACGGACCTTAGATACGACTTGGCAACGGGAGATATTCTAGTCCGCTCAGCGATGAGCCAGAAAGCTAACGCTATGCTAGCAAGATTCAGAGTCAATAACATTGCGTACGGTTGACAAACAGTAAATATAATTTGACAGTATGTTAAACAACAAGACTAGCTAGCTAACCAGTCATGTCATTGTCCCCAAATCAATATCAATATCAAGATTTTCACGAACAAATTATCGGCCGTG
>OMLP01038838.1:0-23829 GCA_900302685.1 Spondyliosoma cantharus | reverse complement strand
ATAAAGGGATATTTCACTGTGTTGCTAAAACATACTCTCATGAAGGGGTAGGTTCTCTTCAGTTGTTTCACCAGATATCACTGCATAAACACTCAGTCTCCACTAGAGATTACATGAGAGAGGGGACTGATGCATGATTGTCTGTTCATCATTTCAGCTCCGTGGCTTCTTCAAGGGCATGGCATTTCCGGTGATGACCACAGGCCTCGTCAATTCCGTCGTCTTTGGCTGTTACAGTAATGCTTTAGATTACCTCACTCAGTCTCAGCGCAGTGACAGAAGTCAAGGAGAACCGCCCTCTGCTGCACAGGTCTTCACAGCCGGCTGCTTCTCAGGCCTGGCGCAGGTAAGAACACCTGACGTTCACTGGCTGGTTTCATCCAAAGCACCCTGCAGGATTATAGGTGCAGATATTACTGGCATGACGACTGTTAGGGCTCTCAAGGACAACAAGTGCTATGAAACTGACCACGTCAGGGTGTTAAGCCTGTTCATTGACAGAGAGAACAGCAAATAATTCGTAGTTTTATAGTTTTATTCCTTGTTTTAGAGACCTCTATGGAGCGTTCAGATTGTTGTTGTGTGAAAATAAGACTTACAGTGTAGAGTGCTACTGCCCTCAAGAGGTTGCAGTCCCACAAAACAAAAGTCATGGTCAGAACTGGGTTAAGAATATATTTTGACCTGAGACAGGCATCAGTGGAGAGGCCAAGGGTTCATGAGAATCAAAAGTTCAGCAATCACCCATGTAAGTTTTAATAGTACATGAGTTCAAGGGGAAAATTGGTACTTGGTTTAAAAGTCCCCATCATTCGATAATAAGCATGTTCCACCCGCAGTCGGGCCTTCAACAGTCCTTTCAGAACCGGCACTGGCTCCACACTGGCCTGTGCGTCAGCCACAAGGACAACTTTGCAAGACAGAACTAGATAGCAAGTCCAAGAGTGTGTGGACAGTCTTCTTCTTGGCACAGTATGTTTGCCCTGTTCACAATATGTCATCGATCTAAGTGTTAGCCGAGAGTGACTGTTTCATTGTGTGACGCACTTTGTGTTGCGTTTGCTGCATGAAATATGCTATGCAGATAAAGCCTAGTAATAATTTGGGTGGACTGACCCTTTACCTTGATCTGCTTTCAGGTGTTTGTATGTGCACCCATCGACCTGGTGAAGGTGCGCCTGCAGGGTCAAACAACAGCTGAACGATACCGCGGACCCATTCATTGTGTTGGTGTCATCCTGAGGGAGGAGGGACCCAGGGGTCTGTACAGAGGAGGACTGGCCCTCGCCCTGAGGGACGTACCCTGCTATGGACTCTACTTCCTGCCTTACGAGGTCACTCGAAAGGCACTGACTGAGACTGGCAAAGAGCCAGGTATGCCAGTTTCCTTCTGTCAAACAGATGAAATGTTAGAGAAAATACAAAATCAAACATGATGAGAAGTTAAACCAAATGTTAAACTTTCTTAGTAAAATTGATTTGATACTATGAGAATACCGTGAGATCATAAGATGACACATCGTAATGATTCAAGACTAATTATAAGATACTAAAGTTGAACTTCAGTTCTAAGATTGAAGTAAACTTAGTAAATCTCCTAATTTTAAAACATATTACGTATTTACTCAGTATCTCGCGTTTCAGTAACGCGCACTTTGTGTACTCTAGAATAATTTAGTTTTGTCTTTTTCTGGCTGAAACAGGTTTCGATATGAAAGAAACACTGATCAAAAGTCAAGCTGGACTTCTCTGGACAGAGCTTTTGTTAACTGCTGTTCAGGAGAAAGTTTGGTTTTAGTTTATCTTGGTTTATCTTGGCATCTACAATAATTCTTAAGTACACACATGACTTCAAATATTTACATTATGCACCAAACCTTTTTGTCCTCAGGTACATTTGCAATATTAATAGCTGGTGGCGTGGCAGGTGTGATCACCTGGGCCTTCGCTACGCCCATGGATGTGGTGAAAGCCCGGCTCCAGATGTCGGGGGCCGGTGGCCGAGTGTACACCGGGGTCCTCCACTGCATGAGAGTGAGCGTCAGAGAGGAGGGAGTGAGGGTCTTTTTCAAAGGCCTCCTGCTCAACAGTCTGAGGGCCTTCCCCGTCAACGCCGTCACCTTCCTCAGCTACGAGAGACTGATGAGGCTTTTCTGTCCACCAGCGACATGACCTACACTCCTTTTCTTGCAAACTAACAGGTCTTCCCATGGTTTGGACATTTCACTTTAAATACACAAACTAACTGTGGATCAGACATTCTCAGGGTTTTTTAACACAGTTAAAACGGTCTCAGTTTTTTTAAACTTTCAAAGTCTGCATGGAATAAGTCAACTCTAATACAGCTAGTGTCAGAAACCTCAACACACTTTGATGGATATTTGTGTGATGAAAATGTTTAAATTCAGCTCCAGCAGAGTCTCCTGTGACTTGAAACGCTTATGAGGGAAGAAGCGGAAATGTGAATATAAATATTTTAAAAGTTTTCATGATGGTTTTTTTTTTTAATTTCAAAGCATTTTATCACTGTGAAAGCGGTTTCCATATAAATAAACAATTCTACGGAAGCCGGAATGGTCTTGCTTGCAATAATTTTCTCATGCTATAATCTCGAGATCAAAACTTGAGATAATCGTTTTGGTTTCTTGTGAGGACGGGTTAATTTACGAAAGGCTGTCTCGTGGGAGAATGGAATAATTCATCACAATAAATCCACTTTTGTTTTCTGACGATCATTGGACAATTAGAGAATTCCAAACAGTGTCTTGTTCATATGATCACACTTGACTTTGACCTAAAAAATGTCCAGTGACCTTTCTTTTCTTGTGGCAACAGGTTGATTCTTTCGATCTTGAGCTGACAAAGCTAATTTTCTCATGATAAAATAATTACTAAGAATAATTCATTGTTTGTGATGGGTGCATCATCATTTTAGTAAAGGCACCACTAGAAACTGCACTTGTAGGTCACATAAACAGGTCCAGTTGCCTATATTACAGCACTTGACCTGGATGAATGAGAACCTTCATCAACAAGTCAGATAATGCAGGTTTAAGAATTTGAAGGTCAAGAATGAAAAAGTGTGTTGTTTACATGTGTACACATAGGAAAAATGGGATACGTGATGCAGGTAAGGCTAAGTTCATTTCCCAAAACAAGTTATAATCCGGATAGTGGTGTGTATGTTAATCAGCACTGACTGACCACTCCAATTACAAAATAGGCTTCCACAATGTCTGAAGAAAAATTATTTTATTCTTCTCAGTCTCATCAAAACATTACATCCTCACTAAAGACTCTTAATGAATATTTTTACATCCTTGATTTGCACGTCCCCAAACAGTTCATGACTACTCCCCCTCCTCCCTCCACGCTTTCCACTTCTAAAACCTTTAATGATACAAATACACGGAAAAACTCTGCATGTTCGAACTTGCCTCTTGAAGCAGCATTCCCAAGACTTAATATGGAAGATTGAGTTGTTGGGAATTAATATTAAGTCCATGCCCACACTTTGATTTTTACAAGCACTTCACTGAGAAACAACAGGAGACAACCAGGTGTAATGAGCACATTTGTAATAAAAAAAAAAAAAAAAAAAAAGAGTTCAAGTTAGACAACCCTTTTGGTTCCGTTCAAATGATGTTTAAGTGTGGGCTCAAAATGTGTCAGAAAATAAAATAAAAGACTGCTTCTTGAGGCTCTGCAGCAAAAGAAGAACATTAAAAACATAAAAGAATCAAGCACTTATCTGTGAGACTTGGAATGATTAACACAGATTAGTCCTATCAGACACCTGATGGACTTTGTCAGTCACTGACCTCAGAACATAATAAAAATTAGTAAAGTAGCCTGGACCAGACTGCATTAGAGGCAGTATGGCTGTTGCAGTATAGTGAGAAGATTCACGCATTTGTTGGATTATAGGCACCATGCAGCTGACAAAATGGTACTAATTTGTTGCTATGACAGAAAGGCATCTGTGGAGGAAAGTTCACATTCACCACAGGAGCTGAGGCTGTAAGGCTGTGAACTCATGAAGTCGTTCACAAACAGCTAGTAGTGGCAACAACAACCACAAGATAAGTCATAGAATTGACAATTCCATCAGTGTCATTGGTTTTACAGAAATCCTTTTTGTTGTACGACCCACTGGTTTTACAGTCATCGTGGTGACATTGCTGAAAGTAGATCCAACAGAGAGAGAAACCTGAACCGATAGACAATCAGCTGCTAAACCAGTGGAACCAATCATGTTGCTAATGACCCCTCATTTCACAAGTACAATGAGTACAGATGGTCAAAGTTGAACCAGGTATTTGGTTCGTAAACTGGTGGCTGCTTGTGTAACATTTTACAATTTACCTTCCTATTTTACTACCTTAGGGGGGGTTTGTTTAAAACCTGTGTTATCTTTGACTTGCAGACAAAAGCAACAGAGCTGATGGGCCAAGCGACGAAAATAAAACCCCAGTGGTCATAAACCTTTTTTTTTTCCTTCAAGATTATGAATGTGTAACATAAAGCAGCTCATCACTCCATTCATTCTCTGAGGCCCTTGTCCCGTTTAGGGTTGCCATCCCAGCATGCAGTTTACAAAGAAAAAACGAGAAGAAAAGGCAGGTACATAAACCCCACCTACACCCACAGTTCATGATAGACGATGAGCATTCCTAGAATGCAGTATGTGGCTTTTAAGTGTTCCACACATTGTTTAAAAAGATGTGTCAAACGGCTAGTCTAAGCTTTGGCTGGACGAGCCTCCACAAGGCCTCCCATCTCAGGCACTGGGGCCCTCTTTACAACTTTTTTTCTGAGGCAATCAAGACCAATTTTACATTGTATAATACAGTGTGGGTCACCCCGTCACACGATTAAAATCCTACACCTTTACAGATATTCACAATAGCATACATTCAGAAGCAGCTGTACCACAGATGAGAGATAAACCAGCACACTCTGGAATGCAAATGTAAGACAAAAAGCTTACGGAAGTCACTTCCTTCACAGAGCTGAAGGACACCCTGAGCTTCTCCTTTTACTGATTGAAAATACTGTATATACTGTTCTACAGGACTAGTGATGGCTTGCAAGCACTGACCTTTACCAAGCCAGTCACCAGAGTTTAAGACATGACAGTGACACTAAGTGGAAACAGGGAAACAAAAACATGAGTGGTGTGCATGGTGAATTACAAACAAATATACAGTCATCTTTTATTGACAGCCTGAATTCTGTTAATACCTTAATCCCACTTTAGGCAGCATTTCAGTCTCTAGTGCTGAGTCCTCAGTGAGACTGAGAGGATTGAAAGTCCTGGTCCTGGAGTAGTGGCTTGTGGTTCTGCTCAGCAGCCATGGCCTGTAAGCTTTTCCTCTGCATCTGCCTGGCCTTGTTGTACAAGAAGACCCCAATGAACACAAGGACTGTGCCGAAGGCGCTGAGGACGGTGATCTCATTGCTGAAGACAATGACGCTCAGCCACACCGACAGGGCGTGTTTGACAGTACTGGCAACACTAAGGAAGAGATGAGGGCTGTTACTGTTGGAATCAACATCAAATCAATACAATTCATGGCCTGAACGAGAACATTATCGGTTACGAGAAACATGGTG
Organism: Spondyliosoma cantharus; assembly: GCA_900302685.1. Classification (NCBI taxonomy): domain Eukaryota; kingdom Metazoa; phylum Chordata; class Actinopteri; order Spariformes; family Sparidae; genus Spondyliosoma; species Spondyliosoma cantharus. Next base: position 18,213 of record OMLP01038838.1, on the reverse strand, counting down.
AAGACACCTGTTTTAAACTGGTTACTGTAACTTCTTTCACACACAGTAGCACGAGGGTCCATATCATGGGTATTACTATTTTTTGTGTTCTTTTTGGGGCATAATCATGCGCTACTATTGGAACTATTGTTCCCACAATTTGGGGGGATTTGAAGGGTTAAAATGGACAATTAATGTTGCCATTGCAAACTGCCATTGAAAGTATGCCAAATTAGCCAATAGTAGTTCTTGTTTGCATTGTTTCCACGAATGTACAGACAAGCCCCTCCGGATGACTTTGATACTGAAGGAAACTTAAAGACAGGATTATTCACAGACAAGCTCTGAAGTAAGTTTAAATGATTTTAAAACAGATTTATGGATGTTTATTCACAATGACAACAGCTGATAATGGTATTTTATGGAGGTGCAAATCACAGTGAATCTGAAAATGTCTTCAAAAAGGAATCAAGTCTTACAGTGTAATGGCTCACGCCTCACCTCTGTCCTTTCTGTCTGCTACCTCTGCATTTGAATGAGCCAAATCTGCACTTCAAGTGGCTCTGAACACAGAATGCCTGTTGGCGCCATATGTCGTGGTTTCAACATCAGAAGCAGCAGATTTCAGCACCAATTTTTCAAATGTCAATTTTTTTATTTTTATATATTTATTTTTTAAAAAGGCATCAAAATCAGCTCAACGGGACCCAAAATATCAGTTTTTCTTATTCCACGCGCTTGCTTGTCAAAACCTGATCCCTACATTACTCATGATGTAACAGTCCACAGTTGTGTGCTATGTGAGCAGTGGTTCATGTAGCCTTAAGCCACGAGCCTCGACAGTTTAGAGAAGCAGTCTAGCGTTTTGGCAGGTTCAGCTCATTCTAACTTCACACCCTCAGGTAACTTGTAGTCTTCAGCCACAGACTTGATTTCATCTTCCCCTGGAGCCACATATACAGTCGTACTACCAAGCACCTTTCAACACCCCTTCATGATGGCAGCAGCACAAGCTATTTCTACCTTGCTGATAAACACTAGCAAAAACTCAATTGTGCTGGAGATTAAAGAGATCGTCTTCAGCACTAGGCAGATGTACTTAATTAAATGGTACACCTGAGGGTTGTCAACTGCTTCGCTGCAAATTAAAAATTATGTTAGAAATAGGTTTTGTGCCTGTCTCCTACCTGAAGGTAACGGGGGAAATCCGTCCCATCAGAGCATACGCAGTGACGCTCTGCAGGTGGAACAGGGCGCCGTCGAAAAGCAGCAACAGGATCATGTCTTGACTGAAGATGAAGCTCTGCCCACTCTTTCCGATCACTGGGATGTCCTGGAAACATGGAGACGAAGCACAACAACCATCAACATCAACAACCTCGACCTTGACCTTCAGTCCTGCCACGTTCTGTATCTGTAATCTGTTTTACAGTTTCCAGCCAGTTTTTATCAGTGTTGTTACTATATTGTCCAACATCTGACAGCAACTGCTGGTATCATACAGCTCTTACTCATTTAATAACTACCAACTTTACGTACATAATTCTCCTTAACATAACTCGATACAACAATAACTGTAGCAGCTGTGCGTTGACCTACCAGGAGGAACACCCATGCAGGGATAAGCATGATGACTGCTGCTGCACTCGTATAAAACTGCAGTTCAGGAGGGCTGAAATAAGTCAACAGAGTTTTATAACAAGTGTCTGGGTGCATCAAATGATGTCATGTTACAGTTATAATAGGAGAATTCACAGTCAATTTTACCTAAACCGGTATGTGTCTCCACTTAGCAGTTTTTTGGAGAATACGTTCTGCAAACTGAGATGAGAGACAAAGGGTTAAACATCAAAAGCACCACACTGCTGAGGGAATAGCTGTGCTGAGTGCTGCAGTACCAGTCCATGATGTTGGTGGACAGAGCGGCAGAGAAGCCGAGCATGTTGAAGCTGATCTCCGAGGCTGTGCAGAGAGCCAGGCCGCCCATGACCGGGAACAGGGCCATGTTCACCCACAGCCCTGCAGGTAGACAGTACACGCAGTACAAAGAGTCAGCCAGCCAATCATCCCAACACCTACAACGCAGTTTTAACCCTCCAGTACGTCAGTGTGTTATGTACCTGTGTACTCCCCTAGGATCAGCCTGGACATGATGACGGTGAAGATGGGCGCTGAGCTCTTCACTGTTTCTGCGAAAGACACCGCCACGTTCTTCAGGCTCACCAAGCCCAGGACCACTGTGATGAACCTGACAAATGGAGGCAATGATTTCGTTGACACTGCACTTTTGGTAAAGCAAAGCATCAACATTGAGCTTGCATCAGCATGTGTAAATCCATTCTTAAGCCTGTGCTACGTTTTTAAAGCCACCAGTTCCATTCTGGTGATTTACCAAAAAACACAAGGGCTGTCTTTGCAAGTAAAACCTTCAGTACCAGAGCAGAGCAGGGAAATACATCAGTTTTATATTGTTATCATGACATCTGACTATATTACGTCTTAAAATGTGGATATTGTTACATCATCAAGTGTTGTGTGTTGTCTTCTCCTGGTTATAAAGGCTGCAGTACAGTAAAGTGATGTCATTTTCTGAACTCACCAGACTCTTCTACTTGTTCTACATTCCTTTACCCACTTAATCGTTATATCCACATTACTGATGATTATTGATCAAAGTATCATTATGTTGATATTTTGTTCAAAGTACAAAAACTCATCCCTACATTATTGATAAAAATACAGGCATGCCAAGATGGAAAAAACAAAACAAAAACACACAGCACGTTATAATGCAGTGAGTTAACGTTACCTCCTCTAACCTGAAGCTGCAAACAATTAAAAGACACCATACAACTTCTGATACAGGAGACACATCAATTGAACTCGAGGCCCCTCCGGCTTCTCTGAAATCACTGGTGTGGAAATATTTTGCATTCTCGTTGAGTTGTCATTGTCAACAAGAAAACCACAGTTTGTAATAACTACATAAAGTGTGCACTCTTCATTCTTGACTTCTCTTCTCCTGTCAACAATTATTTTCCAACTGACTGGTGAGACAAGTATTGTTACATTTATACTGATAATACAGATTATCTAAATTTGACAATAAGGCCTTAGGCCTGGTACATTGCAAGCGAATAAAGGAGATTATATTACCCACTACACCATGTAGACCATCTCTTGAAATAGGAATAAAAAAGTTATAATACCAATGATCCTAGACTAGACTAGTCTAAAAATGGCATTAAAAAAAAAGATAGAGTTGTATCGAATCGAACCGAGGATGTTGATTATAGGCCATAATTCAAAATAGACTTACGATGAGCTATGAGATTGTGAAACTATGATACATGCACCTGTAGAAGCCATAAGTCTATATATAAATGTCGTTTGAAAACAGTGTTGTCACTGAGAAGTTCTCCACTACTTCAAGTATAACAGCAGCGTCTGTGATTGGTTGAGCTCACTGTTACCATGGAGATGCATCCAAAAAAAGTCATGATCGCTGGCGAGTTACCGCTACCACGATCAGATCTTTGTTGTTACATTTAACAAAGAGCATGATTTCCTTTTTTGACATGATTCATAATGGTTTAACGGAAGAGTAGTCCTTCAATCTTTAAATAATTATGACCAGTCTTGTACCTGTGCCTTTTTTCCTGATTTCAATTTGTTTTTATTGTTCTGAATCAATGTGTTATAGTCAGGATTCACCTTGTAGTTGGTTGGCTTGGCCCTGGCCTTAAAACGTGTTATGCCTGAAACATCAATGGGAGGGATGGATGGAAAATACATTCACGGAACTGGTTCAAAAAGTGGGCGTTAATTTGTTGATCTATAGATAAATATTCCTAAAGGGTGGGGACCCACCTCATGAGTCCAACAAACAGCATGATCATGATGAAGTTGGGTGGGTACTCGGCTCTGGACTTGTGCTTGTACAAGCAACAGGGCACAAACATCTTTATGCAGCCTATGATGGTGGTGGAGAGCATCTGAATGGCACCTGGAAAGCATAAGAAAGACAACACGCACCTGCAGCATGAATATAAAAATTAACTTTGCCAAGCAGAACTGCAACGGTGACCTAATATTTACATTTACTTTGTTCTTTCACAACAAGACCAACAAAAGGGAAACATACTTGTACGTAGGTGTGGTTCACATGATCACATGATAATGTAATCTCACGGATCAAGCTGCCATTAAAAAAAAAAAAAAAACTATCCGGATGTAAACTTCAGAAGTTTGTCCTGAAAATCTGCTGTTGTATAGCTCCTGCTGAAAGCAGTGGATATTACAGGCACAGACATTACTTGTCATTCATTTCAGTGAACAAAGGAAATCAACTTGCAGCGACATAAAATGCACGAGTTAGGAAATCCATCACAGTGAACAATTTTATGCATCTAAATTTGTTATTTCAGAAGAAAAACAAAACATGGTCATCATGGAAAAAATCATTTGAACCTGGTTGATTCTTGCTTTTCAATGTTTGACAATTGAAAATTCTGGGCATTGAAGTGTCCCTGAATGCATCATCATTCAAAATCATGTTTGCATGAAGACAAAACTTACAAAGGTTCCTCATTGAAATTAATTCATTACTTCAAATTTCATGTTTTTGGAAGTTGTCCCTCACGCCTTGAAAGAAGGAAGTCAATCTTAAAACTCATGGTGTGCTTTAGACATGCTCTACGGTAACACAAAACACATACACAATATATAGTTTAAGAGATAAAAACCTGCAGAAACACTGGTATGGTCTAATAAGTGTAGTATTCTTTTTTTTTTTTTACCAAGCATGCTGGGCTCCCCCTCCAGCAGCGACAGGATGTACTTGTTGAGGAACAGGGTGCAGAAACTGAAGAAGTACCACAAGCCCAGGTAGGTCATGGAGCGCCAGTTCCACACCCCTGACTCTGCCTCGATAACCGTCGTTTCTGTAACTGTGATCTTCAGCACCTGCTCCCCTGGCAGGCTCTCGCTGCGGGCCAGCACCACTCGCTCCTGGCGGGTGGTGAATGGCGACAGGAGGCGCCACAACAAGTGTCTGGCAGACTGCTTGCCGCCTGGCATCTCGTCCGCTGCCTGAGGACCCCCAGGGTCCCCACAGGTGGGTGATGGGAGGGAGGTGAGGGGGTCGATGAGAGCTTAAAATGTCAGTCCATCCTCTGATTGGTCTGGCGATTGATCTGGTTTTCAGTCTTACAGGAAAGGATGCAAATGCTTTGAGTCCTGGTGTCCCCAGTTCTGCAGAAGCTGGGGAAGACCAAAAATCATATTCTTCGGCAAAGGAGAAGAGCTCACTAACACAGACTTAGACAGATTTGTGAATAATATTTGAGAGACAGGGATCTTTTGTGTATAATCGAAAACGTTTTAGATCTTTGAGTTCAGCTCATGAAAAATGGGAGCAAAAACAAAAGTGTTGCGTTTATATTTTTGTTCAGTGTAGGTCTGGAGGCCAAAGGGCTCTTTCCAGGTGTCATTTCAAATGTGTATTTTCTTCCTCGATTCAAAACACTCATCAAACTCACCTTTTTAAAACTGCGTGTAATGTATAACTCCTGTCTTTTTAAATGTTTGTGTTTTTTTATCATTATACTTTTAATCTGTAAAGTGTCTTTGTGTACCCTGAAAAGCGCTATAAAAAATACATGTATTAATATTAGGATTATTATATTAAAATCGTGCATAATTAGTATTGACATCCATATTCATTTTTCACTATGCTGTTGTGTTTATATGCTATTGACAGTAACACTAGGCTGATGCTGCTAGTAACAAACACTATTTTATATTCTCATTTCACACAAACTCTAGTACAACAGCTCCTCGTGTGCAAGGCAGCAGTGGCTTGAGCCAAAACTGTGCACGCTGCTGCAAAGAAACCAATTATTAGACGTGAACCTGACATGACCCTGCCTGGAGTCTAAATGTGCTCTGTGGTGTGTTAAGTGTGTACAAACGTCCATAGCTTTGTTCTCAAGTGCTAACAACAACAAAGCAATGTAAGGTTAACCATACACACACAACACACAGGTCACTTTTAAGTTTTGTGTTGCTAGCTTCTTCTCGCAAGAACACGGGGTTTCAGGGTGACATGTGAACTCCAAATGTAGTTGAGGAAGACGAACTCTTACCTGTCTTTGAATCCGGGTAGTTGAGTGAAGACTAAAAACCACCGTGAAGCCAGCCGGTCAATGACACAGCTGCGAGCCTCGTTAAAAAGGAAGTTCAACATTGACGTTAGCTAGGGGCATGGGACCCAAACCAGAGGAAGCTACAAAGCTAGCCGTGCTACACGTCATGCTACACAACAAGAGGAAGTGTTCACTAAAGTGACACCTACAACACTAAAATATGTCGCTATCTATCTGGGCTGTCCATATCTGTCCACCCGAGACGTGGCTGCTAAAAACAATAAAGAACTGGCGTCAAGTTAGCGTCGAACTACAACCGAATACAAATGACAGAGCTTCAAACTAAAACCTCCATTGTTGAAACAAAGTCACTACTAACCCTGAATTAAATCGATTTTACCGTAATAATTGTTATGATTTTTTTATAGTTATATATTTGATTGTAAGTGATAGTTTGTTCTCATTTAGTAACTTTCTCCAGAGCAAAACAAAAATACATACGTGCTTTTATTTTACATGATACAATCGCTGCGTTTCCGGTGATTCTCACTTGACGCAGCTGCCACGAGACACAATAGATGTTCTCAAAAAGATGCCTTCAGGAACCCGTGGGATACTGGCAGCGTGGTAATACAAAATGTGATAATTAAATGTGAATTTCCATTTTTCATTGTTGATAACAAAAATTAATAGATAAATGAAGTGAATGGGCGCTGTATTAAATCTGTGTTGTACTTCTCCACTAGACCACTAGAGGGGAGTGGATACTCTTTAATCAATATAAAAGTAACTGACGACAGTTTATTTTTTCTTTGCATAGAATAATTGTGCCCAAAATGAAACAAAGGCATTGTTCCCGGTGATGCAGTATAAAACTATACATATTCACAAGACACCTCTATAGGAGAGCTAACAAGTAAAGACATCCAGCAGTGCTAGTCCACCCACGTCTTCTGCATCTGGCCACAACTAGTCGTCCACGTCAGACCCACGTCTCCTCTATACAATACACCCGGGAGTGTTTTGACATTCCCTTTCATTCTGTGCATCCAAGAAAGACATTTGATCCTGTGTCTGGTGGGCACAAACTTTCCACCTCCATGATAAAAACAATTCCCCAGTAGGACTGAGGAATGGAGAGAAAGAAGGAAAAGTGACACCATATAATTACAAAATTGTTGTGGATTAAGCTTCACTGACTTGGCAGTCAGCATGTCTCAGTTGGAGTTTAATGCAGTTGTATTGTCTTTATTTTATTCTCAGATGCAAATTCAGAATGTGGCAAATAACACTAATCTTTTGTAATGTGGGTTTTTCTTTATGAAGATTTCACAGTTTTGAGAATAGCATGTATGTCAGTATGTGCGAAATGTGAAATGCAAATGCAGAGTTTTGGTTGTGTTTGAGTGAGAAAACAGTTCATTGCATTTGAATCCAGTTTGTTTAAAAGCAATGAAAATGACCCACAGTTTAATCCACGCTGACTGCAGCTGTTCTGACTGTGTGAAGAGTTTTCAGTGTAAAAAAATAAATAAATCAAAACTGTAACAATGATAGTAGGGTATTTATTACAGAACTGTTGTTTCATAACCATGTGATTTTTAAAACCTTTACTGACGGATTGGATTATTAACAACTACATAATAATGTGTAGTTGCAGTTTCTCCCTGTGGCCACCAGATGGCAGTAAACACTCGTTTAATCTTTTAATAGATTTTAAATTTAAAAAAAAACAAACACTCAAATTAAACAGTAGTGTGTTAATAAGTGACTAACTTCTACATAAACAAACGAAAACCAAACTCATAATCGTTTTAAAGACATAAATGACAAGTATCCGGCTTGCTAGTGTCCCGAAAGCCTCTCTGTTGTCCTCCGCCGGGGGGCAGCAGCACTTTGAAGCAGCCGCGCCAAACCAAAGAAGAAGAACTGTAAGAAGAAGCAGCAGCAGCAGCAGCAGAAGAAGAAGAAGCTGAAGAAGCTCTTGTTTCCTGTTTACCTTGTCGAAAGAGAAACTGAAGTTCTTCTGACAGCTGGAGATGGACAGACAGAGACAAGTCGCAGGAATGTAAACTCCCGGTCCCACAGTCTTGTCCGTAAAGATATGGACGAGTTAAGGTCAGTAGACAAGTTTCTCGACTTATTCATCACAGTTTATGTGACGTTTGCGTCATGAGATAATGGAATCTGATCGCTATTACCCTGTTATAACTATAAGTCACAACTTTGTGTCAGGCAGCAGCTCGCTTGAATGAAATGTGAAAAGATTTGTCCATGTCATAGTCTGTGTTTCTAGTCTCTGTTGACTGTCTTCTATTAAAGTACCACATGTTGCTGGAGCAGGACTAAACCTAACATCAGCTGTTAAAACTGATGGTGCCATAGAAATGGGAAATAATTACTGTTATATTCATTTTAGTGGTGTAGTAGTAGTCAATCCACAACACATAAAACGTTTAAAGTCGCTGGGAAACATCTGCAAGTGAGAGTTAAGTCACTTAGCCTTCTAACTACTACTTGGGGTTTATTTAAGTGGGCAGATAACTCCCTAGTTTATTCCACCTTCCATATAGATACCATCGGCTAGTTGAGGCTGATTATTAGCCCTGCAAAGATTTTTGATTGCTATTGCATAGAGGATAGTGTTATCAGTGGTTTCCCACAGTAACTGAGCTGATTAAATCAAACAAAAGGCTTGAGGTGTCCTGACCAAGTTTGTACTTGTAAATGAAAGAAAGACAGAAAGAAACATGGCTGCAAAGGAAAAATCATTATCAATCATCTCAAAAGATTATTTCGACAAATATTGGAATTTGACTCAAGATTAGTGAGAATGATAATTTTTGAATCACAGTTTTCATTTTTACTGAAAGAAACTGAGAACACATGACATGTACCAAACAAATCTTTTCTTGCATCTGGAGAACAAGATTTGTTTGCCATTGCGTCTCCACAGCATGTTATAAAGCTGTATTGTCACACATTTGACCTTCGGCCTCTGTGATTTAAATATTGCATTTTGATAATATTTCAATTAATCATTTACAAGACGTCTTTAAGGTTATCATGAGCAATGCTGATGATTTGATTTCAAAACTCATCCTGGAAAGATCTGCACTATTTTAACCTTGAACTGTGGAAATTCCCCAAATGTCACAACCCTCCAGCTCACCATGCTGCCCAGGGTCTGATGTTACTTGGATGGATTTTCCTGACTAAGTCTTCACTGTTGTGGCCCCCGGACTCTGTAGGGCCCTCCTATTAGACACAGGGTCGATCAGCAGTGTAGACTGGTTACATAGTGCCTGAAATCCTTTTGGACAGATGCAGCTGTTATTGACGGGTCGTGTGCTGTGTTGGTTTCTTTTCAGTGTCTCCTGCTCTCATTTGATTAGCTTGTGCAATCACTATATGACACTCGCTCTAGATACCTGTCATAAAGGCTTAGTTATTTGCTTAGTTTGTATCAAAGTCCATCTGTTCGGTAGTAACACACTGTGTCATAAGTATACGATCATTTGATATTGTTTTTTATTTGTACGTTCTTTCAGAAGACATTTTGACATGTCACAGTAGGAAGCAGTAGAAGCACAGTTATCGTAATCTCCCATGCTTTTCCTGATCTGACATGCCACATGCAAAAGACCTATTGTATTTCCTCTTTGTCTGAACTATTTCTACAATTCATACATACATAGATGTTTCTTTGCCATGTGCTTACGGTCTGCCATTGATTGTTGTTTATTATCCCGGGTGTGGGTTTTGTAGCTTTGCTCCTTTCATACATTTTGATTTAGCATTTTAATAGTTTTCAGTTTGTGTGGTGATTTATGACCGCTGTTCTCGACATAAAGTAAAATATTAAATAAATCAATTATAAGGGACTCTACAAGGTATTTTCACTAAATCACCCATATTCTCGGCATAGTTTGGTGTCATATTCCATCCACATCTCTAACGCAGAGCTATAGAAGACACATTTGCAATCATTTGCAATGCATTAAAGAAACTTCACTTGTGTAAAAATGTATGAGATAATTTGGGGGTTTTTTTGCACTGCAGTCCTCTGTTGGGCAACCAGACCTCTGGTCAACCGCGGGAGGGTCCGGACCTTCTTTCTCCGAACCTGAGGCCAAGACACCAGGAACTGATCCCAACACCATGTGGACCGGTGAGCCGCTGCAGCAAAAACAAAACTGTAAACCGTAGTGTGATAAACTGGAGGGAAACTGAAACAAATCCTGTGGGTGTGGTGATGGACTTTGGACTCAAATATCATCTAAATAAATCACTTAATACAACTACAAATAAAATAAACTGAAAAAACAGCGGGTCAGAAAGTCCCAGAAATCCCAGTCCCTCCGCTACTTGAATTTCTGTGTTCACTCAGGATATTAGTCTTGTTCAGACTCGTCCTTATGACAGGTTGCCTCTCCATCTCCACCCTCCTGCAGATAAAGCGCTGGTCGGAGCTCTCGTGTCTGCTCAAGCTCTACTTCTGCTTCACCATAGTGTCTCTGCTGGCGATGCTTGGCCTCACCATATTCAGCGTCTACAAGCAGCACATGGACACTGAGGTGACAGATGAGGACAACCTCCCTGTGTCTCTCATCCAGCTGATCGGAATACGTGAGTACCATCACTCCATCAGCAGAAAGAAAGACATTTACTGTCACCGTTTTCAGGAAGTTGATGCCACGCCACACCAACTGGCAAGATAGCAAAAAGAAGAAGTTTTCGTAGTGTGACGAAGACTGAGGAGGAAATTAATGCAGGGACTTGTAACTTGTATTTCCCAGTAATGATTTCATCATGTCCCAATGATTCACTATTTTCTCCATGGATTTTTTGGTCTTGCACATCCCAAGTTCACAGAGCCCATGGTAAAGTCTTAAAGGAACAGTTCTCCAAAAAAGGGAAAATTCTGTCAATATCTACTCATCCCCATGCCGATGTGAAGTCAGGTGAAGTTTTGCAGTCGCTAAAACATTTATCCAAGTATCCAGAAGCCCCGAGATCCCAAATTGATTTAAAAGTCATTATTTGCACCTTTTTTTAAAGTGGAATGTAAAAACAATGCCAAGCTATCAACGACGTTAGCATGAAGCAGGTGCACGAAATTCACCACGTGTAGGAGGGTGTTCATATTGTCTTTTCAAATGAATTTGGGATCTCTGGGCTCCCTGAGACCTAGATTATGCCGGACAAACTACATGGAGCCATTTTCTGTTTTGCCCCCGCCCAATTTTAAAACCCGTCTACTTCAGCTGGTTTGCTCTGAAACTCCAGAAATGTTTTGTGGACTACGAAACTTCACCTGACTTTCCATCAGCACTGGGCTGAGTAATGACTGAACTTTTCCCTTAAAATGTACTTCTTTTTTTAATCTCACTAACAGTCCTGAGTTCAAACGTTTTGCCTGTAGCCGATGTCAGGCATATGACCGGAAACTTGAATAGACACACTGTTCAACTTCTGCATACACACACACACACACGCTATTTTTCCCACATCTTTTTTTATACTATGCTGGTGAGAAGGACACATCTTTGTATGAGTGCACAAGCATTGTGTATGTTTTTCACGTTTTGGTCTATCCTGTTATGTTTTTGCGCACATATCCTGGTTTCAGACGCCTTCGGGCTTGTGTGACAAAGCGAGATTAGTAGGTTCGCCAGCTATCTTTGGGCTTAATTCGGGTTGTCTGTTATCATGAAGCTGGGGGACGATCACCATGGTAACATGTGCTGCAGGATGACCTCTGTGGAGAAATGTGGTCAAAGAGTATTGATTAGCCTCTGTACTCAGTAATCACAGTGCAGAGTGATGGAGGGCCGGAGCCCGTCACAGCACACAACAGGCAAGAAAGCTGATCATCAACATAATTAATTGTTTGATTTGAAATGAATACTGTTTTTGTTTGTTTGCTGCTCATTTGACTAAGTTATGCAACCCTCAAATGAAAGTGTGGGCTTTAGTCGCCTGTAATAAGCATTTGTCATTGATATCCAAATGTCAGGGCCATAATAAGTAGAAAGTATGAACGATCACCGCATTGTAAGGGCTGTACAGTCAGACATACAGAGACGATGGGGTTAATAAGATGAGAAGAAACATTATGGAAAGTGGCTTTAAAGGAATAAAAACTACTACCGATGACCACTTGTCATAGTGCCAATATAAAAATGAAGCTTCATAAAGAATACACCCTTCCTGTGGTCTGTCCTCTGCAGTGTTCTGCATCTACTACATCAGCCGGGGCGTGCTGCAGGAGAACAGACAGGAGCTGGTGGCGTTCGTGCTCAGCGTGTTGGGAGTGATGGTTCGATCGGTGGTCAACTTCTCCGTGCTGGGGTCGAAGGGCAAGCAGGAGCTGCTGGTAGGTCGCCCTCTGCTGGACGCCGTGAGACAACACACTGCATGTGGAATATTTAGAATTAACAACCCTTTGCATATTTATATTAAATCTCACAGTTTGTAGATTCTTCAGTGACTAGATTCTCCTTCCTGTGTTTATTGATTTCCACGCATGGATTTAAAAGAACAAGCAAAGAATCCCCAAAACCACGTATCTCCTGCGTCCCCCTTAGATGTTAGATATAAGATAAGACATTAAGATGTAATCGTTTTGGTTTGAGATGCAATGACATCAGATGTTCTTTGGCCTCTTTGGCATAAAGGGGATGCATTTAATGCATTTATATACATTAGTATCAATCTGGCAAATTACAAATTATGATGAAACTAATTATCAAGCTTTCTGTAAGAATATACATTTTCAGCCCTAAATGTTGTCAGCAGGCTTCTTTTAAGACTGCATATAGCTCCAGCCTCATATATAGCTCTAGAAGAAGATAGCCAGCCTGGATGTTGCCTGAGAGGCGAAACCCAGGGCAAAAGTGACTAAAACCCGCTGTCACCGCGGGTGAAGCCTATTTGATGTGAGCACGCATAACGAGTGAAGGGAACTGGGATGAACTGATCAACATTTTATGCTATCTTCTGGTTTCCTCTAATAATCCCACTCTATTGAAGACACTGGAAATAACTGTAGATCCCCACAGCTTTCATCCCGTCTGAAGAAGTCACGGTGTCACCACTTGATGTCACTATTGTTGTATGTACGAGTCACATCTGGGCGTGAGCATGGAAGTGTTTGTGCATGGAGTGAATATTTAAAAAAAAAAAAAAAAACAGCCTCCCATCTGAGAAAGCAGTCTCAAGCCTTCCAGTGATACGTATCAGTTTCACTCACTGACTATCTATGCAATTGTAGTACCTTAAAATTTGCATTTCTTTTGCCAGAAACCTGCCCCGAAAAAGGAGTTTCGGGCCCCCTGAGACCAAACGGCCCTGAGTTGAGGGTGTTTGTTATCAACTTGTGAAGGAGCAAAAAATAATATAAAATAGCCAAACATCCTGAGGGCTGAACCAGGCTCCTGTGCTTATATATGTTTACATCTACCTTTTACCCGATTGGTACGGCGCGCGTGACAAACGTTCATGGTTCCCAGATGATGAACCCTACTGACTGGATCCCATTATGTGTTCTCGAGCATCACCATGAGGTTGACATTCGTGTTTTCTTCGGTGAAATATCCCGACAGTTACTAAATACGCTGACGCACACATTCATGTCCCCCTCAGGATGAATTTTAATAGCTATGGTGATCTGACTTTTTTCCTTTAGCACCATCATCATGTCAGAATTTCCTGGGTACATTAATCCCAACTGCATAGTAGATGTTTGACTTGTAGACCTGCGTCCCACGATAGCTACGTAATTAAGTTCATCTTTTAAAAAGATTAAATTTAACCTTGAAGACTTCACCTGAGACCACCCAAATATCATCTGTGGTGTGTTTTGGGTCGCAGGTTCGTTTCGTGTGCATCATGTGTCTGGGGGTGATCCACGTGGCCTGCACCACTCTGCTCATCAGGAGGCCCAACATGATGGCCTTCCGCGTGGGCGGGGCCTTGGAGAGCCTGCAGGAGCAGTACTTCCTGCTTAACCTGTGTTTCTCCATGGTGACCTTTGACCTGCAGGCTCAGGTACATGTTCATTTCACTATACAAAACGTGACCGGCTGGTTATTATTTGATGTGCTTCATCCCTAAAAAGTGACTTTTTCAACATCCATGAGGTGTTTTTTCAAACTATTTGTTAACTGTGCAGTACTTGACATGTTTACAACTAATCCGTCACACAAGTCTGCAAGAATGTTTTTGTGCATTCCTTGTGTTGGGCAACATGACTTTCCACCTTTGCAGCGAACCAGTTTATTTCAGTTCATTTCTGGACCCGCAGCATTTCTGGTTTAAGTGTGTGTTGGCACTAAATGTTGAGTTTACTAGGAGCGCTCGGTAAACAAACAGTTGTCTCTTTGAGTGACTTGCCGACTTCATGATGTGTTGTTGGTGTGTTTCAGTTGTGTCTCTGCATCTTGATCACGACATCAGACTCCGCCATGTCTGCTGACAACTACATCATCCTGGGCGTCGGGGTGTTTTGGGCCTTCCTGACGGCTGCTGTCGGCGCTGTTGCAGTGAGTGCTCATCTATCCATCCATCATCTTCTTCACCATAAACCAATGAGAAAAATATCATACAGGATGTGCTCTAAACAGTCAAAAGCACACATGGTGAAATAGAGTTGTGGTTTCTTTTTACATTTTATGAACTACTTGTTGTTTTTCAGGTTTTAAAGGAAGCCAGGGCGTTAGTTTGGGTCTTCATGGTGCAGAACCTTCCTCAAGTCGCCTTCTTTGTATATCTGATGTACACGGTGAGCTTCTCTCTGAATCTACACGAGTGAAGAGTGAAGAGTGAAGAGTGCTTCATGAAGCAGCTATTACGAACACAGACAATAAAAGTTCCTACTGAAGACGTATATCTTTAAATATGGACCACAAATGTATAAATCCGTTTGAAAAAACAGCCTATAGCAACTGGCCATTTTTGTTGGGGACTATTTTCTGCAGAGGATTAATACGTGTTTGATATTTCAGTGTGGATTGACAGCAGCAGGTTGATATATGTGTGACCGAGTCAATATCGTAGTAAAAATAAAGATAATCATGTTGAAACATTACTTAGGTGACAAGCCAATAGTACTTGAATAAAAGTCTTAAAGTATCTGATATTAAATGTACTTAAAGGTGAAGTTTAAATCAGTGGCAAACATAGCTCAAGTGATCAGAATCAGAAATAACGTGTGTAAGTACGTGTTTTATTACGGAGATATCCACTGAAATGATCATGCTAACCAGCTAGCTCAGGCCTGCAGGGTTATAAAAAGCTCTTGTTCTAGCGGTGTAAACAGCAACACTCCCCTGGTCCTCGAGCTCCCAGTACAAACCACTAGCTGCATGGCTAACAGAGCTAACTAGCTAACAGCAGCAACAGTTAACAGCAGTCAGCAGTTATTCTGATGCAGCAGTCTGCAATATAACTAGTAACTCCAGTTATTAGATGCATGGAGTAGAGTAAAAAGTACAATATCTGTCTTCAAAATGGAGAGTGGAAGTATAAAGTAGCAGAAAAGGGTATTAAAGTGAAGTACGAGTACCCTCAGAACTGTACTTGAGCACAGAACCTGATTGAGTATCACTGGACTTTTGAGTGGTATCAAGTGTTTTGAGCTTCAGCATGGATTCCAGCTGGAAAACGATGTTTTTGCTTTAATTGCAGGTGATAAAGAAGTGGTTCGCGGACAGCGTGTACATCCTGGAGGCGGCTGCTGTCACCAGCGCTTTGATTTCACTGCTGATTAAAGTGGGCTTATTCTGGGGCCTCATCAAACTGGTGCACAGCTTCGGACAAGGCCTGAGGGAGAGGAGTGAGTAAACCGCTTTTCTTTTCTTGGTTTCAGTCCTTCAAATGTGTCTCTGATCAGAAGACTGAACAGACGCTACATTAGTGGAGTCTGGACTGTATCTCTTTCCAAATATCCTGAGCTGTCTTCAAACCTGGCTTTTCCTAACTGGACTGACCTTAAGCCTGTCTATGTTGGCTAGAAAGCAGCAGAAAAAATAAAAACACAATTTTGGCGTTGATCCTACTTTTGTTTTCCCAGTGTTGGCACCCAGCAAGTGATAAAACATCCAGTGGTGGTGGAGCAAGGACACAGCTGCTGGTTGAAGGCCTCAAGAGTAGAAACCTCAGCCCGGTGGTGCCGACTGTAGAGCTGATCATTTTGTTCAACACTGTGCTGTTTACTGTATCCATTTCATTTCGACACTTGTTTGTCAGTGTGCCTGAACACAGGAGGTAAATCTCCACAGTTTAGCTGTGTTTAAACATTTTTATATGAAACTCCATCAAATGCCTTTGTACTTAGCCTATTGTTACTGTTCTATGCACTGTAATATCTTTCTCCATTGGTGTTTGTAGGCTCTATGTGTAAACACCAAAGACTTTTTCAAGCAGCCTCCATTTGAAAAGGAGCCTTTATTTTAAAGGCCTTTTTTTTTTTTTTTCTTTCCTTCTTGTAAATTATACTCCGAGCTGACTAACTTCAGTCTGCCTCTTTTTAAATCATCGTTGTCGAACTTGAATCTTGCGATCTGGACCACTTCTTAGAGCAACACTGGGATATTTATATATATTACTTTCTGCTGCACCTTAATGCACTTAACCAAGTGTTTTTTTCATCATCGTTTTTAATAAACTATCAAACCAACACCGACTGTTTTCATTTGTTGCTTAATGAGATGGGAAGGAAGTTATTTGCAGGGTTCCAACACCTGCTTTAACATCCAATTCAGGGACTTTTTCAATACTTATCCAGGCCCCTTACCCTCACATTTCAGGATCTATAGTTTAGGACACGGATCAAGGTTAATTGTTACAACACTTTTTATGAGAACTACCTTTACAGAAGCTCATAGACAACTATCAAGAAATATTAAATGAACTTGCACATAATATATCAATTTAAGCACTTTCGATGACCCATGTCTATTTATGATTATTTTCTTTGATTTCTTTGATTCCTTGATTTCCTTCTTTAAATACACAAACCTTCAAGGATTACAAAAAAACCATAGGAACCCATTTGGATTTGACTCTAAACACCAACACTGCTGTATTACACCAAGCTCCCAGTCTGGGCCACTAAATGTGCTGCTAACCAAGCTAACTAGCTTAACTGCAGCTACAGTTAGCAGCAGTCAGCTGGCACTCTGGTGATACAGCATGCTGACTCCTATTTGTTTTTAGTGTGAATACAATAGCTGGTCAATTCTTACACATCGCACCTTTAATAGTTATTAAACTCATTTTGAATTAGGCAATTATAAAGTTATAGATGAACTACACAGTATATCTTAACCATTTATAAAGTATGAACCAATTGCTTAATACATTTCATAATTAATGTCAATAACTTTTAACTAAGGTTTAACTATAAATTTACCATTAATTAATGTGTTACCATATAAATATATATTTTTATATACTTGGATCCTAACTTTGTGGATTTAGCTTTCATGCTGCTACATGACCTCCATCACACTGGTTTCAGGCGTGAAGCCCATTGATCAAACACGAGAACACACACACTGGTTTACTTTTTCTCTCTGTTTATTAAAGTGCTCTGGAGAAAAAAAATAGCAGTATTCATATTAGAAATATTAACAAACTCACCGATACAAAAGTCAGAGTAAGAGGCTCTCAGAGTTACAAAAGTGAAAAGCACTTTAAGAGAAGAGTTGACGATGCTTCATAGAAAGGAGAAGTCAAAGCTGTTTGTAGAACTGGGGTTTTACTCTGACGACCAGCACTGGAAACAAACTGTACCGGTTTGCCAGTTTCTGTTTTGTCGCGAGAACTTCCATCTGAAAATTAGACTATTCAAGTTGTCGTGGAATGCATTCAGCTCTATCTGATTGGACCTCGCTGCACTCTGACCGACTGCAGACCGAGACTGATAACCTCTAAAACAGACATTTTCTTCATCAACAGATTACCAACTAGAGAAATTAATGTAAAAAAGTACCAAAGACTTATTTTTCAACAATGATACATTGTAAACTGGTAAATAAACATATAGACTTTACAAAATACATCCTATTCAAGCATCACACAT
>OMLP01038833.1:4371-17468 GCA_900302685.1 Spondyliosoma cantharus | reverse complement strand
AATGTATTGTACTGTGCGTTTGAACAATGTGCAATACTGTAATTTCCTTGGTAAAGTTTAGTGTGGAAACTTCAAAACATACCTGTTTTCCAGTCTGAAAGTTCTAATAATTGAGGCTACTGAGTAGCGACCCAGGTTTGGCTGGACTCTCTGCCCAGCCTCCCTCATTGTAAGGCCAGGATTTATTACATGGTCCACCAAAGTGGCCCTCACGTCATCAGATATCTTGTCTCCTTCTGTTGCCTGCTCCGATTCTTCACCCGCTTCCTCGTCCTGCTGCTGCTCTTACTCTCCCTCTTCCTCTTTCTGCCTCCATGTTTCCAAAGATGGCACAAAGGAGCTGAGCTCACATCAGGTGTAGTGCTATGGCTTAGACTGATTGGTCTACAATTTGATTTTAAATGTTATCATGTGTGTGAGTCTGTGTGCTTTTCCAATTTTAGTTGTGTTTTGTATTTTAAATATATGTGTTTTCCCAATGATTGCATGAGATTTCCTTTTTGAACAATGTGTCTTATGTAAAAAACAGTGTGTAGTGTTTTGCAAGAAGTGTGTTGGAGAATTTCAAACAGTGCAAAGCATATATTGTGTTTGCAGGGTTGGTGCTTTAGTTTAGGGCATGGTCACCAAAGTTAGAGGTTGTGATGCTTTGGGCATAGCAACCACTTTTAGTGTTTTGGCATCAGGCAAAAACTGTAAAATAAAAGTATTAAGGAAAACATTTACAAGCACAATAAGCTACTTGGTTAGGGTCAGGATCAGTTTTTAGTTGTTGGAAGTGAACAGAGTAAGGAGCTGAAGTTTTAACTGGTCAGAGTGGGGTCTGTCACTCTGACCAATAGTAGCGCACAGCTGAATTGTGCACCTATATGTGAAGTCTGGGGAATTATGGGAAACTGAGTTCAGTTCAGAGTCCATTTTGAAATCCACAATGAACGACTTCATCTGTGGGTTCCAACACACTGATCAATTTTACACTCAATGTCACTTGTGATGGGCTCTTGTAAAGATAGACACTTCACAGATTAATTCACTTGAATATAGATAACATCAACTATCTCTTCAACTGGAATAACCAAAGATTAGATGGTTGTTTCACCTACACAGTAGCACAGCCGAACACACAAGACTCCTACTGGGAAGGACTGAATCAGAATGGGCACTTCTAAATGGCAGGTCATGTTAATGATTTGCTGCTAAGTGTTCAGTTGTTCAGGACCCTCACCTGCATTAGAACATGGTTCATGTGCTTTATTGAGATGCTTTACTTATGAACTTATGAACTTATAAACTTATGAACAGCCAGCCTGACCGCATTTGAGACAAAGTGTTTTTCATGAGCAAAGTCCATGAATCAACTTCAAGTGCTTTGTCAGGGAATCTGCCCTTGCGTGATGACTTTTGCAAAGAAAACACAGCATCTCATGATCAACTCAATGAAGTGTCCCGGCCTTCTAAAACACCATCTTAATATCAACTCAGTGCACCATCCTAGCCCTCAACCCTGCAAGCCTCACCACATTTCAACATCTATTTCATAGATGGTGGTCTTCAAGAAGTTGTACACATGTACCAGATTGTGGTTGTATGAGCTACTCTAGACATAATGAGCTTTAAAGTGTTCATCAAAACAGGCAAGAGAGGGGTGGTAGAGCGGGTGTCCCATCTACAGAGGCTTTGTCCTCGCAGTGGTCCCGGGTTCGAGTCCTGTCCATGGTCTGCAAACAGGTTGAGAAAATGTTTTTAATTAACAGATAAACATGACCTTAACATTATGTAACCATAATCTTAACAATGATTAATAGGATTGGGAATGAGGACTGTGATCATCCCTCAAATTTAATTGACATCTAACCTTACTATGATAAACCTCACAAGCTGGTCACTGGCTTGTCTGGCAGAGAGCTTTTCTGGTGTCTTGCGGCCATGAGATGAGGGTGGCAAAAGGTGGACACGGATCAAAATGGATGACATGTCATTTTCTTATCTTAAAAAAGAACAAATTTGTGAACAAAATCATTACTGATGACAAACATTCATTTCATGTATTATACTTAGTATATCAGTATAACTGTTACACTTAAGGGGAAAACCTGGGAGCTGAACACGGGAAGTTGTCAGCCTGTGAGCTGACGGAAGAACACTGGCAGCTGTCAGCCTGGAAGCCAACGGAGAACAACTGGCAGCTGTCGGCCTGGGAGCCGACTGGGAGCCACTTGCAGATGTCGACCGGGATGCAGACTGAGAACCACTAACAGATTCAACATCTGTCAGAGCTCCGACGCTGGAGCTGGAACTCTGGGCAGGCTTGGCTCCGTGGTGAGGAACAGCAGATCAGGGCGCCTGATGTCAGGGAGCCAGGACGTATTCGGGGACGTCGCCTTCCTGTGGGGGGGGGGCACCTTGTAATCTAGGCAGGTTCCCCAAATACAGGACACCTGGGAACTGGCAGACCCGGGAGCTAACAGGAGGCTAGCCGGCTGACGGCTAGCAAGCACCGGGGCTGACTTCATCAGTTTTTGCTTTTGGACCATCTGTAACAGTGGGGGAACCAATGACTGGATTTGTCTATTCTATACAAGAATTGTGTCCTAGGATTTACAAAACAGCACAGAGATAGGATCCCATACGTGCGGTTTTGTCAAAGTAGGTTGATTTTATCCTTTCTGACACAGATTAAATACAGAGGAGTAGAAACTAAAAGATACTAAACCAGTAAAATAAATTAAGAAAACTCAAAAGAAAAAGATCCTTCTCTGATGTTTCCTTTTGGACAAACTTCAGTCTCCATGACAGATACCCACTCCCATCTTCTGCATAGTAGTGGTCCACCTATAGATATGAGTACTATTCAGTTTAAATGAGCAGATTAAAATGTCTTTTCACTTGTTTCCTTAAAGCTGCATTTTTGCCTTCAGATGAGGAATTTGCACAATCATAGCCAACAGGTCTGACTTTTATGTTTTTTACAATGTGTAAATGACACCTTCAGCAAAAAAAGAGTGTTGTACTGGACCAATGAAAGTCAAAGGTTCATAGCGAACATACCCATCTTCACTTGCCATGTGCACAACTAATATCTTGACCATGTGTCAGGCTTTTT
Source organism: Spondyliosoma cantharus (assembly GCA_900302685.1). Classification (NCBI taxonomy): domain Eukaryota; kingdom Metazoa; phylum Chordata; class Actinopteri; order Spariformes; family Sparidae; genus Spondyliosoma; species Spondyliosoma cantharus. The sequence goes on along the minus strand of OMLP01038833.1, from coordinate 14,365 downwards.
GTCCAAGCACACTCATTTATGATTCTCTCCCCTCCAGGCTTGTTCTTCATAATGACTTCAGTCATCTTAGTGGGATTAATAAGAAAAAACACTGACACATTTCAAAACAATAATGAAACAACTCATTGCAAAAGTCACAGTTCGAATCATGGTTTTGAGGAACAGTTTTTCCAATCTGGCGAAAGAAGAAAAAAAAGATTATAGTAACAGCTGGATTATTTAAAAATCTGTAGTCAGTACTATAGGTTTAGTAAAACATTTTCATTGATTTTTATATTTATGTACTTATTTTAATGTTAATTCTAACTATTCATGATCACCACTCTAGTCGCTCAATGTTGCACCCACAGCACAATCTGATCTGGTTATACGCCATGAGTACTGGACAACGGTTGAAATAGGTCTCTGACTTTTCTGTGTTCATATCCTCGTTAGTTATTGAACGCTCACAGTGGCTCTCTTTCAGGTGTTTTGCACCAATGGCGGACCATTTGTGTATGTGTTCTTTAACTTTCAAATAAACCAAACCAAATCAAATATTAGCCAATCTTCTCCTCTACTTAAGAGATCAGATGTTGCTATAGTTGCAATAAACATCACAATCTCATAATTTTCCTTGATAACGACATCAATGTCATAATTTTTTGCAACCTACAGAGCTTACCTGAGCTAGACGAGTGTCCTCAACGCTCCTTCGTGTAGCAGGACTATACTGCAATATTATGGTGTCATCAGAGTTCGCCTCATTGTCTCCACTGGAGCTCGCAAAGGAGCTGCTCAGGACCAGGGTTGGCCTGAGGCATAAGCGACATAAACGGCTGCTTGGGGTCCCCTGGCCATAAGGGGGCCCCCAAGAAAAAAAAAAAAAAACTTTTAAAAACAAATGTTTTACATATTAAATACATGAAACAAGTGACATGAATGAATGAATAATTCAAGAAAAGATGATTCCGATCTCATGATCAATATATCTGCCTACAACTGCTGTGTCTGCCAGCATTTGAGTCATGCGCATAACCCAGACACCTCGCGTGCATAGACAAAGCAAGGATGGATTTTGGATGGAGTTCCACTGAATGAACCTGAATGACCCAAGAGGTGAAGGGGCCCTGAAGCCCAAGTCTATGCGTGAAGTCACTACCTCAATAAGTCAAAAAGCAAAAGGCTGTGAATCTGAACGAATCTCCAGTTGGCCATCCCAAAAAGGCACCACAATACAGGACAGTAGTTCATAATCTGTCACTGTATTAATATCATTTATAATGTAAAATGATAGTGTGACATTTGTGTCAATAAATGGGCCAGCACTGCTCAGGACTCTTCTTAATGACAAGTGGAATGCACAAACTTCACATTACATTTGACCAAACAAACTACTGTTTCAAAGGGTGTGGGACAGACAGCTGAGCACAAAAACACTGGAAATCATCAAAATGAGAATCAACAATTTAATAGATGTCAGAGATCTACTTGTTTCAGATACTCTGAACATGTTGGAATAGAGTGGACTGTAAAGATGAATATAATGCTCTAAGCAACTTAACATTGGGATTGGAGTCTTAGGGCAAACAAATCTCCAGCAAACCAAGGTCTTGTTTCTTAAAAGGTAAGTCAAACACCTCCTCATCAACATCTGTCCTCAATTCATTGTAGATCTTTAAGTCCAGAATTCAGTGTTGAATTTCTTGGCAACTTTGAACACAAAATAAGATTGCACAAGCATATTGATGAATCTTATGTAATTGCAGAGAAAAAACAGAACAAGAAAGAAATCAAAATGTCATCTTTACTTGAGCAGAATAAACCCAAACTGGATTAAGTACTATTTTCCCGGTCAATTCCAATTTCATGCAGTCTACAGCTTGTCTACTGCTGCCATGTACTCAATTATAGTTACAAGTCTGAGTATAAGAACAACACACCACAGGATTCTGTATAACATTAAAATTGTAGCACAGCAAAAATATTGAAATATAACGTTTTTAAAACTGTTTCTAATCGGCAAAGACAATTACCACTGAGAACAGCTAGTGGTCAGATGACCATAATTATAGATGATTAAAAAACAAACAAAATCTCATCTGTGATTTTGGGAAGCATATTTCTGATTACTCAATGGAAATGTCCACAGTAGACTATTACTGAAATTACAACTGATAGCAGCAGCCCTTATTCTGATGAGTCAATACAGGCAACATCATTAACACGCTTGGCCAGAGGTGGAAGAGACTAATTACATCTACCCAAATTAATAGAACAGTTTTTTTGCAGATACTTGTAGGTGCATTTTTTTCAAGTAAGTAATTGCACTTGTACTTGAGTATGCATTTTATTATGTGATTTGCTCACTTTTGATGGAATGTAACTAAGTACATTCACTGAACCGGAAAATGGAAATATTCAAGTAAGGTGCAAGTATCCAATACATGTACTTAAGTACAGTTACTTAAGTATATGTATTAGGTACTTGCACCTTACTTGAATATTTCCATTTTCCGGTACTTTATACTTCCACTTAATTATGCAAAATATTGTACTTTCACCCCATTAAATGTATTTTGACAGCTTTGCAGATTATACACTCTAAATATTAAAGCCCATTTCTGCCAGCTAAAGAATAAATGCTCCATATTTAGTGCTAAGTCTAAAGTAAAATCAAAATTATTAAAAATGTTGAGCGTTTACGTCACATTTTTTTTACTTTTTATCTCCTAACAATGGGTTTTATCTAATATTTTGGGGTTGGTATTTCATAATTTTTAGCATAATTGCATCCTTTTATCTAGCATCTTTATTATCTTTTGATTATTTATTTAATATTTTTCCTTTCAAATCGCTTAAAGGTCCCATATTATGAAAAATATGTTTTCTCTGGTCTCTACATGTTTAAACTGGTCCTCCCTGAGCCCAGAATGATGAAAACAAGCGATGCCCGCATGGTCTCTGCAGCCCACCCACTGGTAAAACGCCGCTCCTACAGGCTGTTCAGATTCAGCTCCTGTCCTTACGTAACCACAGGAGTCATTTTCATAGGTCGACCTCCTCTGCGCGGTGATAGGATATTTACAAGAGGAGGGCGTTTATCCCCGAGGTGAAGTTTGGTGTGTCCAGTGGTGAGATAGCAGTGTTTAGCAATGTCGACGCTCAGAGCTAGACACGCAAATTTCTCTGTTGTTGATTGTAAAACATCAACATAAGTGCCAATATTCTGTCCCAGCTACAGAAGAACAGAAGAGACAGTAGCCGTTTTTACACTGGGCAATAAGCCGCCAATAGGCTGGCCTTTTGCCGGCCCGGTCGGCGTGTTTACACAGAGGGCGGCATATGCCTCCTCAGAGGGTACACTTATTTCCGCCTCCATTTCTATGTAAACACGAGGCGTAAATGTGCCGGCCCCCTGCAGGGGAAAAGTGTCCCCCCCCTACAGACTTCATCCTAGAGTGAGTTAAACAGAGTGTTGCTTGTTCCCCTGACAGACCGCTCATCTGGGCTATGCAAGAGACCCACAATGGCTTCTTAAACTTGGTTTATGTGGCCATTATGGGTCTCTTGCATAGCCCAGATGAGCGGTCTGTCAGGGGAACAAGCAACACTCTGTTTAACTCACTCTAGGATGAAGTCTGTAGGGGGGGGAGACTTTTCCCCTGCTGTTTGACTGGCAAACACGTGTTACTCTGGATAGATTCGGTAGGAATGCAGTTTTTTAACCAGCTGTTTTGGTCAGTGAACTTGTGTGTTTTACTCTGAATAGAGTCAGTAGGAACACAGTTTTTGCTTGCTGATCAGTGAGGGTGTGGTTATGCTTTATTACTCCAATAGGATTTTCTCTGAATATTTCCTCCCACTCTCGTGGCTGCAGGGAATAATTACAATCAAAATGATTAAAACATTTATTTTAGATTAGATTAGTATTGAGATTTAAATACTTAGATTTTCATTTAGATTTTCACTGGCAATGGAACTCCCATGATTCAGTGCTACTTGAGGACTTTTTCCAATCTGTCTCTTGTTATTGAGAGAAATTACATACTGTGTGTTTAATGATACAGAGGGTGGTCACATAAATTACTTTGCTGATAGGAAAGGAAATATTCCCTGAACAGCATTGTAATTAGTATCTTACAGCTGAGGAGAAAAGAAAAACAAAATGGGCCGATTCAACAGTACAAGGAGAGAAAGTTTAAAAGATATTGTAGATAACAGAAATGTCTGGAAAAGAAGAGCTGTCAAAAATGCAGATGATTTGTGACCTTTCTCACTTCTCACTTCCAAAAGAGAATCACTTTATGTTATTCAGTATAACAGTGCTGCAGCAAATCAAGAGAGAATGTAGAGGGACATACTTTTTTGTCAAAAAAATGATCTGTTACATTCATATTATATAGTATAGTATAGTATTTATGTAGACAGAAGGGAAAATATTTAACAACCAGAATTCCTTACTGTACATTAGCCGTAAGTATGTTTGTTCCCATGTGTCTGTGTTCCATTTTGCCAATAACTAAAGCCAGCACTCATCAGAAACTCTGTTCTTTCTGTTATCCTCCAGTGTCTTTTCTTTTCTTGTCCTCCATTTTCCTGTATGTTCATTTAATAAAGAACATATCCCCTTCATTCAGCAATTGAGAGATAATTAACATTACTCTCAGTTACATTACAGTGAACTTCAGAACCTCTGAAGCCTGTTCCTGCAGACATATTTGGAAGCAATGGTGAAGAGTAATCCACTTTATTATCCCAAAACTCATTGATTTGATCAGTAAGATCAGTCATCGATTTTGTGGATGTAACACTAATTTTATTACTACTTGCTGCTATTTTTTAGGAAATCAGTAATAAACCTCGACTTACATGTCCAAAATTGTCCTAACTGATCATGTATCTCACTAAACATGTCTCTCTGCCTGTTTGTTGTCCAGGTGGGAACTATCGTGGTGTCTTTGCACTGGGTCTGGTTCAGGGTGAATGGAAGATGTATGTGAAGTGGCCACTGGACAGGGAGGAGCGCAACCTTTACATAATCAATGTAACTGCTAGTGATGGACTCTTTGTTTCCCAAGCAACGGTGGAGGTGACAGTGTTAGACACCAATGACAACAGCCCCATTTGTAACCAGGTGAGGAATAAAATGGCATGTTGTTCTTTTGCAACCATAGTGACAGTTAAAGACATTGGCAAATGGCAGTACATGTATTTGACTCAGCTTGCTGATGTTGTGAAAATACATTTACTGATGCCTCTGGACACATCTTCAGCTATGTTCCTGGAATCATCTGGTGTTTCGGGTAATTCAACACCATACACCCTCGTCCAGACCCAGCCGGGGCTGATCAGAGCCCAGCTTGTGTCCAAATGTCTAGCTACTTTGACTCCATGGCTCTACTCTTTTAAGCCATAGCCATCTTGTATCTAGAACATGTTGCAAAACCCCTGCACCCAACTTCCACTGGGATACACTTTGTTCTCCATCCTGCCTGCTGACAGTTGCTGACTAGTCCTGCATATTTGGAGTCTTTTCTTTTCAAAGGCCTCTTTCAAGTGGTCATCTGATGGGACTGTTAGGTGACTCTGCTATGCCCCATGTGTGCAGATTTAATCAGTTTGGTAGCACATCATCCACTGCTGTAGCAATGTAGCAATTGTCAAAGGTTTCATAATGTCAATTCATTCCACTGACTTGGTCTCTATATCTTTGCTGTGTATGTGTTTTTTCAGGCTGTGTACACTGCCTCCATTCCAGAGGACATCCCAGTCAGCAGTGTGCTGCTGAGGGTTGGAGCTACGGATGCAGATATAGGCATCAATGCGTGGATCAAGTACTCGTTACATGGTCCTGGATCCCAGGACTTCAGCATGGACGCGGACACCGGTATGGTTTTGAAAACTCACCCATACAGTACATTTCTATTAGAAAAATACTTTGTACATAACCCTTTTTCAGTGAATTACGCAAATTGACACTTGACATCAGTGAAATAGGACCAGGTCACCACCTTATCACATTACAAGTTCAGTCACATTTATTACTGTGGATACTACTTATATCCCCATGTGGCTCCATTTTTCAATGTTTCACATTTGTTTTCTAACCTGCCCAGGTGAGGTGAAGTCATCTGCAATTCTCGACCATGAAATTACATCCAGCTACAGGCTGGTTGCTCAGGCAACTGATGGTGGTGGGCGGGGGTGCCGTGCTGAGGTGCAGCTAATAGTGACTGATGTGAATGACAATCCACCCATCTTCACCCAGTCACAGTACACTGCAAGCGTCTATGAAGACACAGCCACCAAAGCCCTGCTCACTCGAATCCAGGCCATAGACCCTGATGAAGGTAATACTAAAACTACTAGTAGAGCTACTTGCTGCCGCTACTGCAAGTAGTGGTTCAAATGCTACTATACTATACTTATTCATAAGAGGCTTTTCATGGATAAAATAAGAAGTGTGTTAATTTCAGAACAAAAAAATTAGTTAAGGTTATACTATTTCAATAGTAGCATTAAATTAAATCCGAAGCAGACCCAAAAAACAAGGTCATCAAGTAAAGACAGGAAAAGTATAGGGAAATAAACATTCAATTCAGTGAATATAAAAACAAAGTGTGGTGCAAAATACATTTGAATAAATTAATTACTCCACCCCACTCCCAACAACCCATAAGCCCAATGTCATAGACTCCTTCTGGCCCACTCCTCCCTTATTTCTGCACAACAATGATGACAATACCATGTTAGTGTCCTTGTAGAAAAACATAAATAGGGCCAGAAAGGGGTAATATTCAGAAAGAGCGCATACTCACCAAAAGTTTCTCCAGGAGACCAGTATTGCAGAACTTGGTATAATTAAAAAGATTTTTAAAAAATGTCAGAAGCAGTCATCACTGTTTTCATACTGAGAGGCTTTAACTCTCTAATTTGTACCTCTTTCTGCACTGCAGCAGGCCCTGGCCGTATGGTGATATACTCTCTGGCCGACTCTGCAGGAGGTTCCTTCTCCATTGATAAGTCCTCAGGCATTGTGGTCCTTGAACGCATTCTTGACCGTGAGGTTCAGCCGGCTTACCAAATAACAGTCCTTGCGTCTGACTTGGGTTCACCGCAGCCCCTCTCCTCATTGGTCAATGTCACAATCACTGTGCTGGACATCAATGACAACCCACCTGTGTTTGAGCGACGTGATCAACTGGCGACAGTACCGGAAGATGTAGGAGTGGGAACAGAGGTTCTGAGAGTTTATGCTGCCAGCAAGGACATTGGAACCAACGCTGAGATCACTTACAGCATTCGATCAGGCAATGAGCATGGGAAATTCCACATCAACCCACTGACTGGTGAGTGTGCTAACCACATCTCTGCAGTAGCTATCCCTCATTTTATTTATATTTGATGTACATTACCCATACCCAATTATCTCAGATGCCTTCAGTCACTTCAGTCATGTTCACTGTGAGTTGTTTATTTCTATTCTGATATTACCACAACATCCACAATGTGTTATGATAAAACATGTGGTTTCAAATTCCATACAAAGATGTGTTAAAGCTGTACTGACCATTATTTTTGCATGAAGGTGTTTGGCTGACTTTGGTTGCCCCACATGTTTGCCTTGATGCCCCGCGAAAAAAAAATCATCGTACGGCCACAGTGGCCTTCGTGCCCCTGGCCCTGTCCAAGTTCCATGTAAAAAGCACCAGTGCAGCATAGTGGGCTTGCCTTGAATAGAACTTAAGTGAGTTTGCGGTTCACGCAGGTGGAGTCTCATCATCACATCGATGAGCTCACGTGAAAACCTGAGCCTCTCAAACAGCAGCAGCATCTCAAAACAAAATCGCAATCACATCGCCTCAGTGGGCTTTACAATCTGTACAGTGAACGACATCCTCTGTCCTTAGACCCTCGACTCGAGTGAGGAAAAACTTGCCATGTTGATGGAAAAAAAAAACCCTTTTAACAGTTTAAAAAAAAAAAACGATGGAAGAAACCTCAGGAAGAGCCACAGAAGGATCCCTCTTCCAGGACGGACAGACATGCAATAGATGTTGCGTGTACAGAAAAGAACAACAAATCACAGTTTACAAGTTACATTACATTACAACAGAGAGTCTGATACAAGTTATATGTAAAGTGAGTGGATCCAGGAGACGACTGAGCAGTCAAGGCATCACCAAGGGATGCCCAAGCCACACAACCTCCTGTCCACAGGTGACAGAGGAGAGCATTAAAAAATGTTTTAATACATAATTCATGTGTTATTATAAATTAGGATGTTCTGGTATCAATCTGAAAGGTAAAACCATCACATTTTACTCAATGGCCTTTGTGCCCTGTCACGTCGCCTGACTTGGAAATGTTAGCTGCTGTCTGTAGGGAATGATAAATCTTTTTCCACAGTAATACAATCTAAATTGGCACTAGATCCAGCTTTCCTCTGTTATCTGTTTAAGCACCATGTGACATACTGATGAACACTGATGGATAACTTCTGTTAATTTCATTCTCCACATTCATGGTGATTGTCTCCTAATTCCTCTCCGCAGCTAGTCTGATCTGTGATCACATAGTACATCTGTTGTCATTGACTTTTTTATGATCGTGAAGTCCTCTGCAAAAATTAAACTATAGACATTTGATGGATGTCTCAGTCAGCAGTGTGTAAGCTTTGATCTTTTGAATTATCTTGCTTTCTCTCTCTGCCCTTTCCTTTCCTTTTTGCTGTTTTTGGTATTGTAGCTTATTTTTCTCTAACCAAATATCTGTGCTTTTATCAATCATAGTGCTGTAGGCCATCTAAATATATCATTTTCCAATTCAACTTCTTCCTGTTCTTCACTTCTCCTTTCTGATTTGGCTAAACTGCAAGCAGGTAATATCCTCAAATCCTAATAATATCAAATCTAAACATATCATTTTCCAATTCAACTTCTTCCTGTTCTTCAGTTCTCCTTTCTGATTTGGCTAAACTGCAAGCAGGTAGTATCCTCAAATCCTAATATGAGGTGTGGTTGAATAGTCAAGAAAGTCCTTCATCCTTTTCCTAAACTTTTTTCCTTGACCCTTAATGTTAAGCATCATGAGCTGCCGTGAAGGCATATAAGTATTGACATGGGTCTGCCATGGTGAAATTGCAATGTTCTGAAGATGGACCCCTAAAAGTGCACCTTACCCTGTGTCTGACACGTTTGTGGTTACAACACATAGGAAAACTGCACAGAAAGAAAGATATGGACAAAACAGAATCAGTAAAGACAGACGTTTCATTCTCCCATGAACGAGCATGATGTTCAGGGCCGGCCCGAGGCATAAGCGACATAAGCGGCTACTTGGAGCATTTGAAAAATGATTCATCAAATTGATGAAAAACAGTATAATATGAGACCTTTAAACCTTAACCATATTCTTCTCCCTATTACATCTCAATGGCAAATATTACACTTTTATCCCACTACATTTATTTTAAAGCTTTAGTGAGCTTAGTTAGCATTAGTTCTACTGGTTACTTTACGTTACTTGCTTAATCTTTCTTGATCTGTCTGTGCTCATTATGTCTGTGGACGCACACTGACAAAATGCGGGACAAGATTCTCTCGTTGATTCAACAGCCCTGCAGCGCAAGATGAGCATGAGGGGCTAGGAGACCTGTTGGGATTGCCATTGAATAGGGACAGAAGAAGAGATGTCCTGTAATGCTAATGATGTGTTTGACCTCTGTCACTCCCAAGATACACAGAGGATGTTTGTGAACACACTTTCATAAACTGATTGCATCTCTCATCATCTGCCACTGTATGAGGAATTTCTGATAGAATTATCAGAAAAATGATACAGTGCAAAGACAACCATTTCTGCTGAAAATGTGTCATCTGAGTGTAATATGTCATGCGTCTTGTAACCACCCACATCCAGTGAAATATTCAAACCAAATACTTTAAATACAAATATGATCACGGGCCGAGCATATTTGAAGATTACCTACTACATCATGAGGTCATAGATA
>OMLP01038820.1:5952-17329 GCA_900302685.1 Spondyliosoma cantharus | reverse complement strand
AGTGGCCATGCTCGGCTGCTTTAGCTAATGGAACTCTCCTGTCTCTACAAGGCCTCACAATGTAGTCCAGGACCAGGGCCTTATCTCATCATCATCTGTGTGTGTGTGTGTGTGTGTGTGTGTGTGTGTGTGTGTGTGTGTGTGTGTGTGCGTGCGTGCGTGCATTTGTGCGTGCGTGTGTGTGTGTTGGTGTGTGAGTGGGTGGGTGGATGGGTGGGGGAGAGGAGTGCATGTGTGAGAGAGAGCTTTCAGCATGTTTTGGGTCACAGTGAACAAAGACTGGACACTGTAAGTTAAAACTGACAAAGTAATCGAACAGTTCTAGTTAACGATGGGAAAACCTTTGAGGCACCTTTATTAAAAAATTAAATATTAATATTTGTACTTATTTCCATTTTCATGCTTCCACTCCACGGATGACTTAAGATATGAGTATTTTTGGATAACAGCTGCATCAGAGCCAAAGGAGATATTTTTTTAATAATAATCTTGATTATGTATTTATTATTATTATTATTATAGTATTAATACTCAAAAGTCAAACAGTAATAAAGCTATTGCTGTCTCCCTCTCTGTCTCTCTCTCAACCCAACCGGTCGAGGCAGCTGGGCGTACCCACCATTGATTCTGGTTCTGCTCTGAGGTTTCTGCCTGTTAAAAGACAGTTTCTCTCTCATCACTGTCGTATAATGCTCGCTTGTGGGGAAATGTTTGGTCTCTGTGATTCAGAGTGATTCGATTCAATACGATGCAATCTAATACAGTACTTACCATTTGTTTCATGTAGTCATTCAGTTACAATCATGAATTGAAACTTCTATTTAAGGTGGCAGTATGTGGGTTTCCCTGGTCTTTAAAAAGATCAGGGAGAACCCTGTATATGTGTGTTACTTTATGGCATATGGAAAAATTGGAAGACAAGGACAAATCATTTTGAAACCACCCTGAGGATAGCAGCATTGAGAATAATGACTAGTTGTACTGTCACTAATGCCCACATTAGTATTGACTTTTTTTTACTTTTGCAGTTGACAAAAGACAAAACACAGCCGGGCCCAGGTGCCTCACTTCAGCAGTTTGGGGCGACAAATATGAAGTGATTACCTTATTTTTACTTTGTAATCAAATGATCGTGCCGTTCTAGCAGAAGAAACGTTCCGATATATCTGCTTCTTTGTCTTGCATTTTCTGGCATCCACATACTCCTCGCTGCCCGCATCTCATCATACCATTTCTTCAGGTTGTTGTTACTCTTACTGAACTTCAGTCACTGTTCCACTGTCCAGTTTTCCTCCTGTCTTTTATATTTTTATATTTTATATTGGGACAAGTTGTTTTTCTTTATCCCTTGCCAGCATGGATCCAATAGCAACGGCGGTGTGCTAACATAACTCTTGAAAAAGTAAAAGCGTGTCTTGCACCAAACTTAAAGGAGACTTGGAGTGAAATGCTATTGCCCAAACTTTTCTGATATGATGCTCTTCAGTAGGCCACCTGGGCCTGGCAGAAGGTGTCATTAGGGTGGAGGTGGGTGCCTGCAATACAGGCAACACATATAGTGAGGGACGGGGCCGCAAAGATGTGTAATCCAAGGCTCAAACACACGCAGTGATTGGATTAAAGGTGAGTTGGAAGGACGCAGCAGTCATTTTATGGCACAAGGCAGTTAAAAAAAAAACAGCAGTTTGAGTTGATGTAACTGCACATTTAAGCTGCATTTTTGGACACTTGGTGGTGGCAAAACACATCCTAAACACAACACTGACATATTATTGCAGTTGTTATAGTCAAGTTTCTGGCCATGCAATACATGTAAGTCCAATATACACTGTCTTCGTAGCTGGAGTCACCATGTCCAGCTAATCAGTTAGCTTACAATGGGTTTATCGGAGTAATTCATTTTTTGAAGACTGAACCGAAAAGAGTCCTAAAATCAAAAACAGCAATGGTACATTTAATTAACTGTCCGTGACTGTAGCAGAGTCACATCAGGCAGAGTACCGAAACTTATTCACCACCTGAACGCTCAAAGGAGTGCCAGAGTGTAGGCTGACTCGTGGGAAAAAGTCCAGGTCATTAGTGGGATTTTGGTGCATTGTCGTCTAATTACTGAAAAAAAACAGCACTGAAAAAATACTGCTTTCTTATTAATTTGCAGCCTAGTTAACATCTGGTGTGGCCCACAAAAAGTAAACTTCAGGTGTGATACTTTTTTATAAAATGACAAATGATTGTTAGTAAAACTCTAATGTAAACACGGAGGTGTTTAATTAGTCCCTTCCAAAATTTCACATTTTATTTCATTTTTTTCACATTTCATGAGTGAGACTCAGCAACTTCGGAACACACTTAGACAAAGAAGTAAAGGGGAGCTGTAAAGGTCAGGTGCTGCGCAGTTCCATAGAAAGTGTAGCCAGTAGTCCTGTCCAGACATGTGCCACAAGAGCTAGAGAGAAAAAACGAGCATCTTCTTCTTCATGTTCATCAATTTTTTTACCGCTTGCCACTCTATAGGTGAATGTCCCTCGGGGGGGGGGCAGGCAGTGTGCCTGTGCGTGCGCTGATGTGTGAAAGTGTGAATGAATGTGTCCATGTGAATGTGTGAACGCACCGGAGAGCGGAGAGGCGGGAGTGTTCGGGCGCTGGTGAGGGTGTGTGAGTGATGCTCGCAATCTTCATTTGCCGCGCTCTTTGTTTTAATTCCTGTCCTTGCTTTGCTCAAGGCCGTATGCTAATGCACGCTTAGGAAAACAAATGATATATGACTGGGAGATCAAACTCCCATACAGTACATTAATAAATGTATGGAAACAGAAGCACAGATTGTTTGCACAGAACTCTTTCCCCTTCTCTGCCTCTTTCCATTTCCCAACCCCCCCATGGTGAACAGACGGAACTGCCCTGTGGCCTTATTAGTGATGTTGAATGTGTTTAACTGTGTGTGCGTTTGTGTGAACAAGTGCGTCTGTCTGTTGAAGTGGGTTGCTTGCGTGCCTCTATTAATTTGTCGGCGCTTTTCCCTGTATATATCTCTGTTGAATGTGCCTAGATGCTGTGGCTACTCTTATGGGAATGAATGGTCCGCTTTGTGATTAAAGTGCTGAGAGGAGCAAGCACAAAAGGAGAAGAGAAAAGGAGCTCGAGAGACGATGCAGCAAATGTTAACGGGGGTTTAGTAGTTTTTTTTTTCCCTTGATTTTGCAGTAGCAGAGGATTGAAATGGGTGAATAGCTGTCTATAGCTGTTTATTTGCGCGTTTGTTGATATACACCGATCGACCCTGTCGCGACCAGTAAAGCATGTGACCTGAGAGATATCTCAACACAACCTCCGAGAGGAAGAAGGAAGCCCGGTAGAGCCTAAGACACTCTTCAGTGTGATCCTCACGGTGTGAAATTCAAACGCATCGCAGTCACAATCTCTGCTGCGGATTGAAAGATCAAACATCGAGACGTCCACTTGCACCGCACACACGCAGATATTACACGCAGAGTTAAAAATTCCCTACCGAACTGCTAAAGCACGGGCTAATTATTAATTAAAGCGAATGTCTGTTGAATCTGTTGAAGCACTTTGGTCCTCATTAACTCAAACAAAGGCCTTTCATTACAGGCTCAACTCAGCGGCATGAACACACACACACATTTATAATGACACACACGCACGGTGCCTTAAACACATAATAACAGAGTGACATACTGCAAGACTCCAGTTAGTCACTCAGGTTGGTTTTATCCAGTGAGGCTAAAGGAAGAAGGTCAATTGGCTGATGGGTCCCCATGGAAACTGTGTGGGAGTTTCGTGCGCGTGGTATTATTTAGTGTTCTGTTTGGTTCATGTTGCTGAGGGTACCTTTTTTACATTTGGGCCTGCACCGCAAAAGAAGTTTCCGCTTTCTTTATTTATGGTGGCAGATTTATCTCGGAGCTTACCGAAAGCTCACTTCTTTCCTATGCTTTTTCTCTAGTTTCTGTCCTTTTTCTCTCCCCTTGTTGATGTACTTTGGTGAAGTCAGTCATACAGCCTCAGGAAACATTATCACATTTATTGTGCAAGTTGAAGCGTTTGCCTCACTGTGCCCCAAATAGAACACACTCATCACATCTGATTGTCTTTCCATTGATTTTTTATTTTTTTTTGTTTGTATTGATTAGTTGTTTTTTTTTTGGGGTTTGCAATCACACCTCCTCTCAAATGTGACCTATGTTCCGTCATAACACATGACAGTGTTTTGACCAGTGTTGGTTTAAGCCAACACATTCATAATAAATTGTGTTATATCTCAATTGGTATAAGCTGCAACAATAACTATTTTTAGTTAAAGCAATCATTTTTGGACCTTAAACTAACAGCTTCAAGACCGTGTCGATGGTACGGCGTCTTGTAATATGGTGAACACTTGGTTAGGGTTAGGAAAATATAATGCTTTGGCTAAAAGCCAGATTCAGTCCCTGCAAACATGCTGGAAAATGTCCCCAAATTCCTTGTTAGGATCGCAGTTTTCTCTGTTCTTGTTTCCTGTCTCGTCTCGCTTTTCACTTCCTCCTAGTGTTTTTTCCCTCCCAGTTTGTTTCCGTTCCTTCCCTCACCTGTCTGTTTCCCTTCTCACTCCACCTGTTCTTGACCCCCTCATTAGTTTTGTCGGTATTTAGTCTTCGCTCTCTCTCTTGTCTTTGTCAGTTCGTTCCATGTTACTCCGCCGTCGTTCAATCTTTGTCCGCGTTCTTCATCTGGTTCCACATTCATCCGCCTTCTTCCGTCTTCCTCCGCCTTCGTCCGTGTCCGCCTGTGTCCTCCTGCTATTCTGTCTTCCCACATCGTATCTTCTCCTGTGTCTCCTCGCTGGTATGTTCTGATTTTGGTTTCTTGTTTCTCATTTGAATTGTACTTTGCTTTTGCTGCACTGTGTTTGATCTTTTTGTTGCTACATTGTCTTTTTGTCCAGATTGACTCGTTTTTGGTTTTCCTTGGTCTCCTGTTTTAGTTACCCTACTCCTGCCTCCCGTGTGTGTCTGCATTTGGGTCCTCACCTTCTTTAACCACTAATCGCAACAGTCTTTACTTCTCGTCATAAGTATCTGGTGCTTACACGCTTACAAAATGTTGAAACAATGTCATGAACAGTAGTGTCTGGCTTGGCAGCCATCTTGCTGTCAGACCCTCCAACTACAAACACAGAAGTCAGATCCCATAGATGTAATGTGAACGTGACATGACATGTATTTATAGAAAATGTTAGGGAAACATAAAAATGCCAACATTGTATTTTGGCGACTGGGAGGCAATGATAAAAATCTCTTTCCTACACCATTATTTTATGATTTTACATTTACACTTTCCTCCTCCGTACCATTGCCTCTCTTCTTTCTTTATAGCACCGATTTAATATTTTTATGGTTTATCCTTTAAGCTTGCCTTGTAATTCAGCGGGAGATACGACACATATGGAGTCACCGGAACCACTGCCAAGCAGCGCGCACACAGGCAGGCCCTTTTTTACAACTCATCCTCTGTTTGATGGTAATTTCACACTTGAGGAAGGCAGCAGTGACAATGTGCTCTCGGTGCATGTGGGGATCCGGAGCTTGTCGGATAGCACACTTCAGAACTTTGAAGACAACTCGAGTAATTATGATTCATGTGCTCACTTAATTTGCAGGCAGCCCTCCAGTATGTTAAATGACGGGGGGTCATTATGGTTCTGAAAGAGAACAGTACTCGTCTTTTACCAGCCCTAATTCACCATTAGAGCGTGCATTTAGCTGGATATAACGTGATGGTGTCAGTTATTTTCGAGTGGAACAAAAGCATACAAGATGTTTTCTATGAATTCAAAGACTGAAAGCAAACGGATTAATTTTCCCCATTTTACTTCCTTCATTTCAGAAACATAAACACAGCAAAGGCAAGCAACTGATACTGGATTCTTTTTAAATACGAGACTATTGATCTAATCCCTCAATGCTCAATGCATTAAAAACTGAACTCCATCACGCAGCACTGTGATATGCAACAGAAAAGTGATTTATGACCTGGATTTATTAGCAGTGCGGCTCAAAGTAAACAAATATGAAAAAAAATAAAGTTTTTTTTTGTTTCCCTTATTCATCTGAAGTTTTATTTTCATCCATTTTCTGCTCTCTTTGATTTTCTTCCCCCCACTTTGAGTTCCATGGGTGCACTTGTATGTGATTTGTTTACTTTCTCACATTGCCTGCAGCGCTCCTCTCTTCCATCTAGGCCTACTTCTACATGTTGATAAGCAGGTCTTTTTTTTTTGTTCTGGAACTGACAGGGTTATTTGCAATGAAACTTTCATTTTGGTGGGTGCTCTAAACACTGAGCTTGATACATACTGTTTGAATTTGCCTTGGAGTGAAGGTACACAGATATTTTAATTTGAATTTTTTTTCACCAGCGTTTGATTGACAGGCGGATAAATGCAAGGCTTCAGGCAACTGAAAAGAAAAGCGTGTGTGAGGAAGTTACAGAGAGAGGAGCACAAAGGAAATTTCCAGGTAGTTGGTAAACACATGAAAGTAGTGTTAAAGTGTAAACAATGAATTATACATAATCTTTGATTTGGAACAACTATTAATTCTACCATGTTATAACCACATTGTCTTCATTTAAAACTGCCTTAATTACTAAACATGTGCACAAATGTTTGATTTATTAAATCAAAAATGTTGATCCACTAGGTCTCTGTAACCGCTTATCCTGTGGAGGGTCTTAGGGGGCTAGAGCCACGAGTGGCGGGATCGCCAGTTTATCACAAAAACTGTAATGTTTAATGTAATTGTAAAATATTTAACATTCTTTTTCTGATTTCTCAACAGCCTTGGATGAGATAGAATATTAGCTCAGGCGTCTTCCGACAAGCCATCAAAACTGCAGTTATTAAACCACTCCTGAAGAAGAAAAATCTAGAAACATGGGCAAAGAATAATTCTAGGCCCATATCAACTTCCCAATTGTAAGTAAAATCATTGAAAAAAGCATTTTTTCCACCAATTATCTAATCATGAATGACTGTTTTTTATGTCTTCCAGTCGGGATTTCGACCACATCACAGCGCTGAGACCACTCTTGTCAAGGTCCTCAATGTGACATTCATTTAAACACAGACAGTGGCAAAATTAATGTCTTAGTATTACTGGATGTCAGAGAAGCATTTGACAGAGTCAACCACAATATACTACTAGACTGGAAAACTGGGTGGGACTCTGTGGTACAGCACTTAATTGGTTTAAGGCCTATCAAAATGATAGAGACTACTTTGTGTATATAGGTAATTATACATCTGAGCAGATGAAAATTACATGCAGAGTACCTCAGGGCTCCATTCTGGAGCCTGTGCTATTCAACATTTACATGCTCCCTCTAGCTCAGATAATGGAAAACAATGAAATATGCTACCATAGTTATGCAGATGATACACAAATGTATATAACCATATCACCAGGGGACTATAATCCCGTTCAAATGCTGAATAGATGCATAGAACAAATAAATGATTGGATGTGTCAGAGTTTTCTTCAGTTAAACAAAGGTAAGACTGAAATAATTGTTTTTGGAACCAAGGAAAAACTACAAAAAAAGTTTCTGCACAGCTCCAGTCTATATATAATGTTGAAAACTACAAACAGAAATCTTGGTGTAATCATGGAATCAGACCTGAATTTCAGCAGCCACATTAAGAGACAATTACAAAGTCAGTCTACTATCAGTTCAATAATATATCAGGGATTAAACATGTTTTGTCTCGGCAGAATTTGGAAATATTTGTCATGCATGTGTTTATCATCAGCAGACTCAAATATTGTAAGGGTGTCTTTACAGGACTCTCTAAAAAGAGACAGCTGCAGCTGATTCAGAACCCTGATGCTCGAGTCCTACCAAGGACCAAAAAAGTAGATCATATCACTCCAGTTCTTAGATCTTTACACTGGCTTCCTGTCTGCCAAATAATGTATTTCAAAATCCTGCTGTTAGTTCATAAACAGTAAATAATACAAAAAAACAAATACACTAAACTGTTGCTATATTATGAACCATCCACATCTCTGAGGTCGTCAGGTACAAGTCTGCTTTCAGTCCCTTGAGTCAAAACTAAACATGGAGAAGCAGCCTTCAATTATGCGCTGTCACGGACCAAACAGAAAAGGCTTGAGAATGCAAGGTGTAAATGTAAAAAAAATGTTAATTTATTTATAAACTCAATTCAAAGAAACAATGTCCAAAAGTATATTGGTACAAATACAAAAATTAGGAAAATAACAACTCTAACTAAGGGCCTTGATAACTTACCCTAAACCTAACCCTAACTGAGGTCAACTTAAATAAACATCTTAACCCAACATACCTGACCTACCAAATGAGACAATAGGTAGGTGTTATATAGACTCTGGCTAGCCAACACAGACAAAAGGGGGGAACAGACATAAACCACTACTTCCATAATACAAACGAAACACAGTGTGAACGGAGACTACAAATGAAAACCTATACATACTCAATATAAACACTCAAATCATGAAATAAACTTAAAGCTCTTAATCATATCAAATTAATAGATCTTAAAGAAAAGACAGCCTCCGCTCTGGCACCTCCAAGGTGGCCTCCTCCATTTCCTGCCCTGCTTCCATATTAGGCCATCTTGGATGGTGCCGCTTCCTTTACCGAGCTGGGTAGAGCTGCACACAAGACACACGGTGTGTTTCAACTCAAACAAAGAAAACGTTAATCAACAGCCCGTTAACCAAAATGCGTGCACTCAAATTAAACAACTGTCAATAAACGTGATGTATGAAAAGAAATGACTGTGTGTCCTCATTTGAAATGAAAAGAATGACAAAAATACTTAACTTAAAGGTGGTCACCATGTGTGGCCACCACAGAGAGATTGCCGTTTTTTTTGATCCGACCAGTTGGTGAGTGAACAAAGCGCACCTCACATCATCGTGTGTCTGTTTTTAATAAACAGTCAGTGTCAATCAGGTCAGGGATTATATTTTCTAGTCTTTTTGCCATAATTGAGGTGAATAATGGTGGTGTATGTGAGGTGTGTACTTGGTATTTATGTTTTCTATCTATCTATCTATCTATCTATCTAAAGAAATTATATAGTCTTCCTGTCAGTGATCAAATATGCTGTAAAGACAGGAGGAGGAAGGAAGAATGTCATGTTGCTTGAGGTGTCAGAGAACCACAGGTGGGGGCCCATCCTCCACATGAGAAGATACAGAAATGTAGATAAGATGACATTTGCTGTCCCATCTGTTGCATCAAAGAGTCACTGTCTTGGGAAGGACAGGATACACTATCTATCTATGTAATCTATGTTTAAAACTGAAATTGGTTGAATGATTCATGCAAGCCTTTCAGAATCATTGCAATAAACAAACCGTCACTTAGGCCTTCTGTAGTGCTGTCATAGTTGTCTCAACACGGATAATGTAGTCCATAACACTCACTGGCAGTTTTTTGGAGAGATGTTAGCTCTGTGTACAAGCTGATCACATGGGGCATCCCAACCTGCATAATGGTCACTCAATATTTTCAATGTCAGCGTCAGGAGTCCTATCACAAGGAAAATACTTTTATCATCCAAAACCTGTATTAATTCAGAGTAGACTTCCTAATTTTTCTTGGTGTCTTCTTCAGTTTACACTGGGTCTTCGTTGGGCCCTTATAATAGGGTAGCTTTTAGCCCATGCAGACATAGGTGCCCGAGTCTCCCATGACTTGTAGTTCCTGGGCCCATAACCTGTTGGCCCTGTCATCTTAAAGGACTAGGTGCTGGTTCATTTTACTTAAGGCTCTATAGGTATAAATAACACACAACTTTACTACCATTCTTACATTCAATAAATATTAATCATCATAGGATTCTCCACTTCTGAATCAAATACCTTTAATAAACCCACACTATTTCATTAATAAAGCAAGATCACCTCTGACCTAGTTAAACAAAGGTTATCTTCTGCCTGCACCATAGTCAGGGGAAACAATGTGTGCGAGTGTGAACATTTGAGAGAGTGTCATCTTCACCATGTGCTGTCATCACCTGTCACAACGTCTTCGTACCATGTATTAATAGATTGGTATCTTTACAGGGCACAGTAACATAAACAGAGAATCAAAATCAACACACAGCTGTGGCTTAGTGGGTAGAGCGGGTCATCTCGGAAGGTCACTGGTTCGAATCCCCGCTCCCCCAGTTGCATGTCGAAGTGTCCTTGAGCAAGATACTGAACCCCAAATTGCTCCTGATGAGCAGTTGGCGCCTTGCATGGCCGCCTCTTCCATCAGTGTATGAATGTGTGTGTGAATGGGTGAATGTGGCAAGTATTGTAAAGCGCTTTGAGCGGTCAGTAGACTGGAATAGCGCTATAAATGCAAGACCATTTACCATTTACACAAGACAAGCATGTAGATTAACAGCCCATTTACAGAGGCCAAGGCACCCAATGGGTCCGAGGTGCTGTGATCTTTTCCACTGTTAGAACAGTTGACACTTCATGGTGGGCCATATCTCAAGATGTGTTATTGAATAGTTTATCAGATAGTAGTGGAGGCTTAATCCTGTAATAATCCTGTCCTCATGCCTTGTTCACTGAGTCTTCTGATGTCCTTGTGTGACATGTTAAGCAGAGTTACTGTTATCAAGTTATATAACACTTCCTGTTTTGTACTATCAAAATCTTTCTGATAACGTTTTGTTTATGAGGAACCATAGATTTTGCAAGCAACATTTCATGCAGATTGGACTCACCACCTAGGGGCAGTTTGCAGTTCTGCATCATGAGATTCTGAATACTGAATACAGGGAGTTTAGTTTTCAAAAAAAAAAAAAAGTTAAAATCCTCACAGCTGGTGCTGGGAGCCACACTGTCAGTTTGGCCTGAATGGATGGATATACTATTTCAATTCATAGTGGTTGAGCTCTGCTAATGGTTTTTGTGCCAGTGTTGATGAGAGATATGGGGCAATAGCTTAAGATTGGATCTTTATCTGGTCTTTATCTAATAAAAGAGTGATTATAGCGGTGTTCATGTTTATCTAGCAGGGCCGGCCCAAGGTATAAGCGAACTAAGCGACCGCTTAACGTTTCAATGTATTTAATTTTTACATATTAAATACATTAAACAAGTGACATGAATGAATGAATAATTCAAGACAAGGTGATTCTGATTTCATGATCAATATACCTGCCTACAACTGCTGTGTCTGCCAGTATTTGAGTTATGCGCATAAACTAGACACCTTCCCCCATTTGCACCCACTTTCAAATACAAGTAAGGTAGGGGGGGTGTCATGCCTGTTTTCTGTTTTGGGGGTCCTTATACATCTGTGCCCAGGGGGACAGTAGTTC
>OMLP01038794.1:0-20904 GCA_900302685.1 Spondyliosoma cantharus | reverse complement strand
CTCCTGGATCCAAAACAATGATGACGAATATTCTGACAAAAATGAAAGTAAACCAAAAACAGTCTCTGTCTCGTCCAGCGAGGAGGGAACGGGGCTTAGCTCAAACAAAAATGAAAAAACGTTTTAAAAGATGCACCCTTATGGTCGCGGTCGCGTGAAACCGGAGGTATCATCACAACTTAATGCTCCCTGGACTGCGATGTAATTTGGGGTCTCCTCACTTTTAACCTGTGAGTGACGTCATGGTGATCCTGGCGGAGCTTCCGGGCTCACAGCCAATGGGGACCAGGTGAACGTCTTGGGGCAGGTCGTAACTCTGCGTCACGTTTTTCACACCTTGTAGGTCTCAGTTCCGTTCTTTGTTCTGCAGCTCCTCGTGGCAATGGTTTAGGCTTTGATTTCACTTACAGGCCTTCTCTTTGTTTGAGACACGTGTCTGGAGAAGGCCCAGGGCCCAACACAAAGATGTCAGCAATGTTCTGACTGACATGTGTTCGGCCTTCTGAACTCTTGCCGTCGCCCTCATGTGGGTTCTGAGACCGCAAATGCTTCTTAATGTCCCTGCTTTTAAGTTTCTTTGCCATCCTATGTGACCAAAGGAGTTTCTGAGTGTGAAACATGGTTGTAACTATTGTAGACAATAATTACAGGATTAATTCACTGATGCAAGTCGGAGCCTCGTCTCAGGCAGCCATCTTCACCTTCGCCATGTGACTCCAAGCTTATCTTATCATATCTTAATTTCTTCTCAATCAAAAAATATTCCCTCCCTATCAGTTTCAAATAGTAAAATGTTGACAAAAACACCAAAACAACCCCAAAATACTCAACTGAAAAGGTAAAATGAACACAGAGAAGTTATTCCAATCATCACCAAGTTAAGTCACAAGTTTTTTTAACTTCCAAGTCCAAGCTGAGTCTCAAGTCATTCTAAGTGCTGTATCGTAACTGGACTTGTTTCAGTTTATTTAAGACGTGTCACCCCTCATCCAAGAGGGTTCCTCAGTTCCAACTAACTGGAGGGGAGTTGGCAGGCTTTTAAACTCTGTGTGCGTGTATCCTGACAGAGTCATTACTCTGTAGCACATACATTCTGTTCTCTCCTCTGTAGTTTCCCATTCCTCCTTTCTTGTCTGTCTCCCCTGTCTGTCAGCATTGTGTCCTTGATACCCTCTCCTCTGTGTCTTCCCCTCATCAGCTCACCTGTCCTCCTCTTCGTCTCGTCATTAGTGTCTGTATATTTAGTTTCTGCCTGCCCTCTTCTCTTTGTCCGGTCATTGCTTCAGTCAGATGCTTCTGTGCACGCAGCTTGTCTCCTCCATGTTCCTTGCTTCCCTGTGGTATGTGGTTTTTGGATTTTGATTTCTTATCCCTGCGTTTGTTTTCTTACTTTGCCTTTTACTAGTTTTTGGAACTAGCTCCCTTGGTTTGTTTTTTGTATGCAGCATTAGTTTTAATAAAGCTCGCCTTTTGTTCTCCTTGATCCTGCCTCCTGTCTAAAACTGCATTTGGGTCCATCCTCGAGTCTTCCCCTGCTACCCCCGTATGACACACGTGTGAGCTCTGAGATTCAAAGTCGTTAGGGCCCTAAGGAAGCCTCTTAGATGAAACGTAAATCATCTTTACAGCACTTCCATCCATGACCTGGATGATTGAGAACCTTCATTAACACGTCTCAAGTCATTCATTTTTGATCAAGTGAGTCCACATCTCCATTTTCTGTTCCACTCTTACCGTCTGCACCTACTCTGTGGCTCCACAGTAGACTTACAAGTGTGAATGCTGAATCTTCTGGAATTTAATCCACATTATTTCTTCTTCTGTATGTTTTTTGGGTTAGGGTTAGGGTTACAATGTTAATTTTGAGCTAACAGACTGAGCTAGTTTTGTAAATTGCTGTAATTTGCTAATTTTTGGCATTACAACAATAAAATAGGCATGTACACATCTGGCTACTTGTCCTCTCACTTTTTTTTTAGATATATGCAATAGCAGGAAAAATAGTAGCTATTTTCCTGCTTTGTTTAAGTAGATTTTTTTTTTTAAAGCTCTGTCTCCATTTCTCTATCAATTATACAGCAATTTCAAGCCCTTAGACCTATCCCCCAATCGTTGTGATTGCTGGACTGATGTTACGCTTTTTCTGTTGAGTTTAACTGTTAATGCATTCAAACCTTGATCTGCTTCAGGTTTAAATGCTCTTTAGATCTCTTGGTCTCTCTGTCATTCTCTCACAAAACAAACTCATCCATTTTGTACAACTTCTACTAGTTCTACTTCTAGTACTACTACTTGCACTACCAATACTACGACTACTACTTTCACTACTACTACTGCCTTTAAGCAAAGAGAGCCCTTCATCCTGTTATGCTTTTGCAGATATTAAACTTTTTTTCAAAGTATTCTTCTTTCCTTCATTGCAATAATTGAGCCTTTTCAGGTACCTCATTTTTAGCATTAGTATTAGACAGTATTAGTTACCTCCCAGCTTTTATAGCAATGTTTTTTCATTTTCATCTCTTACCATCTTAAGCTTAGACAGTTTGACATGAGCGGTTTTCAGCAGTGTAGTGCAATGCCTTATAATTTTGACATTTTATGACGAGGCATACAATTTCTCGTGTGTGTGACAGTCAGTCAGTCAGTCAGTGCATAGAAATATAGTAGAGGGTATAGCCAGAGGCTTCACTGTCCCTTGACATTGAAACTGCTGTTCACTGAAAGGAAGCAACACTGCATTTAGATGCTATTTATGAATCCAGCTAATTTTCACTGACACTGGTTAATTGTTAAGTGACTGGACAAAACTGAAAAACAATTATCCATTTACACTGTGTCAGTTCGGTCATGCGTCACTTTTTCTGTAGTTGTAATGATACAGCAATGATGAGGTATTTAGACATTATCTCTAAACTTAAAATATCTTAGATCTTAAGCTGATATGCAAGTGAACAACATTTGGTGGGAAAAGAAAGAAAGGAAAATGACAGCTTGCAAAAACAAACAAATAACAGAACTGCAGGCATATAGGACATGCAGTTATACAGTTGGTTTGAGGTGTGTGTTTTTCCTGCTCTGTCTAAAGGAAGTTGTTTGGTGCAGCACTCCACCCTTAAGAGGAGAGAAATGTCACCACATGAAAACAAACACAGCGTAAGCTCCACCTAGTGATTAACTGATATAAACATATTGCCAAAAATCCAGTTTTGCATACATTTTCCACCAAACTGAACTCCTGGTTTGATGTTAAAACTCAATACAAATTCATGAAGAAACATTATTGATCCTTATTTTTTAGCTCAACAAAACAATCCCAACTTATGGTCTACTTAACCTGATAACATTCACTTCCTTATTGGATGGAGATTTTCTACTGACTTGGCATGTCAACAAATCCATTTCAATGAGCAGATATCTTTTGTTGGTGAAGAATGTGATTCAGTTGAAAGCTCCAGGAATTTTTTTTGATCAACTATTCTTTTCACTGCAGGATTTCTACTCTTTGTAAAATCATTAGTTTCAGTTAAGCAGCTACAACCAGCTGTCCTTGGCTGCTAAAATTGCTGCTTGCTCCTGCAGATTATTTCTATACGACATTAGGTGGATACTCCATTCCTCACGCATGAGGCATGTATCTGGTTCATGCTCTTGTCATCTCACCCTTATACTACTGCAACTCAGCCACACTTGAGCAACTCTGCTGGTCTTCCTCTTACTAAAGTTCTCCTGCTTCACCTAAACGGGTGAATAGGTCACCCAAAATCATATTAACATTGCTGCATACCAGTGACAGGCGTTGTAGACCTTTGTTGTACGGTTGCAGTTTGGTTGGGTTTATGCAAGAAAACTACTTGGTTGGTTTCAGGAAAACATCATGGTTTGGGTTCAAATACTTATTACTTTAATTCTTACTTGCACTGCTTACAGTATGTTAAGTAACAAATGTACAGATGTTATGAACGCTGTGTACATGATGTAACTTAACTACATCATTTACTGCTGACTTCTGGTTTCACACTGGACACGAATAATGGTCTCCTGAATCTAAACCCTGTGTTTGTTTAACCTCAACATTTACTGCAACCAGTGGACTGTGTTGCTATTTATACTACTTCATCTGATTTCCTCCTTTGCTGCCATAGCAATAGCCACAGCCACTAGAAGTCGCCGTCTGACAAGAACTGGAAATATGGGTCTCAATAACCTGCTTTTAGAGTTAACCTGTATAGTTGTTGTTCTGATGAGGACGACCTGGCTCCTCTGCACCCCAATCTGGCCACCGGTAGCTGCTCAATACCAATTAAAAACACTTGTGCTTGCCTATGGTGCTGCGAGTGGCTCAAACCCATCCAATTGATTGCAAATGGTTTGAGACCTGAAGCATTTCTCTTTGTTTTAATGAGGGTCCAAGGTTGATGGGTGTCATTTTCTAACCTTATTGTATCATAATGTGTCTTGAAATGTTTAATGTTTTAAAAAGTAAAAGCCATTTCACAATTTACTAGTGCAGCACGATATTGGAATATATATTGTGATATGAAAAAAAGAAGAATTTGCAGCTGATACCTTTAATGGCTCTACATAAGTAATCAGTCTGGAATGACCTCATTTTTAATCACTCAGTAATCGGAGTGAGTGATTTTATCAAGCTTTGGTTAATAAATTGATCAAGAATGATTAATGATTGTTTTCTGTGCTACAAACTCCAGTGTGACCAAGAAACCCAATCGCATTACTTGACATTGCACATCCTGCAATTTGACTATTGCATATGTCCACATTGTGATGTCAATGCTGAAACTATATATTGTGCAGCCCTTTATTGTGCCATTTGATTAAGTGCTATTTATATTACAATATTGTTGAAACTTCAATACATTGTTACCATGTCTTGACCAAGGATGTGTTATCATCTGTACGTCCATTCAGGGACAGCATACACTCACTAGCCACTTTATTCAGTACGCCTGTTCAATTGCTTGTTAACACAAATAGCTAATCAGCCAATCACATGGCAGCAACTCAGAGCGTTTAGGCATGTAGATGTGGTCAAGACAACTTGCTGAAGTTCAAACTGTGGCATCAGAGTATGGAAGAAAGGGGAATTTAGAGGGGTGATTGATGGGAGAAGTCTGCAGTGTACAGAGTGAACAAGAAAGGGGCCAGGACTGTTCCCTGTGGGGCCCCCGTACTGCAGACAACTGTGTCCGACACACAGTCCCGAGTCCTCATATACTGTGGCCAGTTGGTGAGGTAGTCAAGGATCCAGGAGGTGAAGTGTTGGTCCACCCCCTTGAGTATGGTGTTGAAAGCACTGGAGAAATCAAAGAACATGATCCTCACAGTGATTCCAGGCTTTTACAGGTAAGACTGTGATCTGTCCAGAAGGAAAATGATGGCGTAGTCCACTCCGATGCCAGGTTGGTTGGCAAACTGGAGTGGGTCTATAAAAGGACCCACCAGAGGGCGGAGATGGACAAGGATCAGCCTCTCCAGGGTCTTCATCAGGTGTGAAGTGAGAGCAACTGGTCTGTAGCTATTGAAGTCCTTTGGGTGAGGGGTCTTTGGTACTGGTCACACGCAGAAGGTTTTCCACAGCATTGGCACTTTTCCTATAGGCTAATTTTGAAGAGGTACTCCACAATCCTGCACAGGACTTGAGGAGCCTGAAGCTGATCCCGTCTGGACCTGTAGCCTTCTTCGCCTTCACCTTCCTCAGCCCGTTTCTCACCTGGATAGGGACAGATTGGAGCAGCGGGGCTAAGTGTCGAGTGGGGGAGGTGGGTGAATGTCAGGGGGAGCAGTGGGGGGTGTCTGCAAGCTGAATGCAGCAGAAAGGGAGGTAGAGTAGAGAATGGGGCAGTAAGATTACTAGTAAGTAGAAGAGGTGGGGGGCATCACAGATGACTGGAGGGGAGCGTGTCTGGTCAAACCTATTGAAGAATAGGTTCAATGGAGTCACTTGACAGGAAGTATTTGTGGTGTAAACAGGAAGCAAAATCAGATTATATCCATCTCAAAATCACACAAAACCTTTTATGGTAGATATATAAATGAAAATGCAGAAATTTGGCTACTTTTATGATGATTGGGCTGCTTTTTGTCAGTCAAATATTAACACTCTGGCTCTGCATCCAACCATTGTGTCAATGCATCACAGTAACAGCTAAATCTCATAGACAGTAGGCTGTTTATTTCTAACAAGCAAAATTCTTTTGTGTTTCACAGTTAAACTGGACCAACCAACCAAGATGACAAACACTAAACAATTTGGGAGAGCTGCTACCAACATGAAGATCTGTTTGTGATTCGTGTGCTGTTACATGCATGTGTAAACATGTCTGAAAACATTCATGTGTGTGCATGTTAAACACGAAGTAGCGTGAGTGCAGATGGGGCGGGATGGCATTCACCATGTCTGAGGGGGACGTGATTAACTGCACCATCAGCCATGAAATCCACCAGTACCTCTTCTCCTCTGTGTACATCCTCATACTACTGGTAAGTATGTGTACATGTCCAATACTTTATAAAGGTGTAGAGCTAATGGAATGAGATTTGTTTCCAAATGTGTGTCACTAAGCAGTCATATCTCAATGTCTAGAAAGCCTAGTTCCGCCTTGATAATATGTTTCAGCACACATTGTCAGTGTCACTGTCTTATGTGATGGGGGTCATCACAAACATTTGTGGTACTGCTTTTTTTGTTACATTTTAGTTCATAATGCATTTTCCAGATTGTTACATCAGAGCAAGAAAGTTAATTCAGCCACAGGGTTGACTTGTTTGTCCGCAGGTTAGGTAGACCTATTTTTCATGCAAATGTGGTATAAGTGAGAACATACAAACACAGACACACACACCACAAGCACACTAATGATAATAGTAATAATCCAATTCATCACATTAATGTTATCTAATCCGGGAGGAAGAGGGACAAGTGAAGAGGAAGCAAAAAGACAAAACATGAGGTTAATTCATGTGTCAGTGTTCACAAAGCTAAGGCCATTTTAGGTACAAAAAGCATTTATGATGACACTTTGCAGATATAACAATACATCTGTCAGTATATGGTTTGGAAACGGCATATTTTTAGTTCTGGGATTGGACAGGTTTTTGGGCTGGTTTTGATTGGCCATTTGGCTGGTTTTGTCACACAGACCTGCCAATCCTGAATATGAGCAAGACAACATTAACGTCACACTAGACTCACTCTTCAGCAATTTTCCATTAAACATGGTAAATGTTGACTGAGAAAGTGCCAAGGAGAGAAGGTGGATGGATGAGTAGAGGGGCTTGTGACAGCAAATGTGAGCCCAAAGTTTTGGAAAGGCAAGTAGTGTTTCCTTCAAGTTGTGAGGAGTGGAGGTCTGGGAGGCAGATAGGCATGAGTCCTACTTTTCATGCAGAAGACAAGAGCTTGTGTTTTGTCAGAGACATGTGATTAACATTTACTATTTTAATATGCATAACCACAATCATTCCTTAACCTCAATCAAGTGTTTTTGTGCCCTAACCCAATACTGCCATATTTTATTTGCCCAAACTTTCCCTCCAATCAGACTGGACATGTTTTATTTCCCTCAGCATAAGCACACCAAAGTTGCCATGTCCAGATGTGTTGGATGCCTGAAACTTTAAATGTAGGCATTGGATGTTCTTTTCCAGGTTTGTCTGAACAGAGCTCAATCGTGCTTTAGTAATCAAGTCATAAAGAGGAAGGCAGTGTAGTGTCAGAGAATCAAAATAATCACAGTAAATAATCTTGATTCCAGATTGGTGTACCCTCCAACTTGTACTCGTTGTACCATGCTGCTGTGCAGCTGAAGCAGAAGAATGAGCTGGGTGTTTATTTAATGAACCTCACTGTGTCTGACCTGTTATATCTGGCATCATTACCACTGTGGCTACAGTACATCTTTCAGGTAATACTAAAAGTATCAGTCATTTTTTCTATTACGTGATTTGCTAAATCCCTTCATTCCTTTTAGGGATTCTCTCATTTTGGCTCAAGTGTCTCTCTTTAGAATAATTAATTAGGAATTATTTGCATTGTTAAAAGACAGAAAAAAACATAATTATGTCAGAATACTGTTCTTTATAGTTGCAATTCCCTGCTTTATTTAAGCATGTTTAAATGTAGCTTAAATTAGTTTGCACATAAAGCTTTAGTAACTTACTAAATTTTGTGTGGTTATGTTATGATTTTGGCATCAATCTTTAATGAAAATGTAGTAACAACATAACATAACATAATAACTTGAATTCCCGATCAAAAAACCAGGTCACCATCCCCCACTGGTCCAGAAAGTGTTTTTTGTTAAAATGCCTTACGAAGCTGGAAGTTCATGTTGTCTATTCTTATTATTGCTGTTCACGTCACATTTTTAATTAAGAGCCACTGATATCTTAATGTAAAAAACATCACAAAATGTAAGATGTTGTTACATTATACAGAAAAAAGTAGTATAAAAGTATTATAAGTAAAAATATATAAGGTTTGGTCGTTAACCCGTTTTACATTATTAGTCAGGTTGTCCACATGTCACCTAATGTTTTGTACATCTATCTAGAGTCCAATTTCATGCGGTTGTTGTTTCAGGATGATGACTGGCGTCACAGAGAATGGTTGTGTCAGTTGTGTGGCTTCCTGCTCTATGAGAACATCTACATTAGCATTGGTTTCCTGTGCTGTATCAGTCTGGATCGCTACCTGGCTGTGGTCCATCCTTTAAGGTAATTTTGATTGACCATACAGGGACCTTCAGCTTTTCACCACTGCTCCTAAGTATTTATGCAGTTTTACCAATTTGCATTGAACGCCAATCTCTCTCTTTTTGTCTCCAGGTTCACCTCTCTCCGCTCTATGAATGCAGCGTGGCTCGTTAGTGGCATCATCTGGCTGAAAGAGATCGCTGTGGGCGTAGTTTTCTTCCACCACAAAGAACTTAGCCAAGACTGGAAGAACCAATCAGTGTGCTTTGAGCACTACCCCATGAAGCCGTGGGAGTATCCAATCAACTACTACCGCTTCACTATTGGCTTCATGTTCCCACTGGCTATTCTATCGGTGCGTTAAGTTTTAAAGAAATCTATTATTGATCACATTTTACTGAAAATATTTTGATAGAGTGGCATTTTAATTCATTTATTATTATTATTTTTTACCACATTTGAGTTGATTTTTTAATAATTTTAAGAAATGTTTTTTATGCCTCCAATAATCTGTGTCTGAAATGTCTGTATTAATATTGCTGTTGCAGCTAGCAAAAACTTTATTCGATTTAAATTGAGTTCTGTTCTTTATAGTTCACCTTAATCATCGTATCCACTTTAAGCCCCCTCACACTTTACCCACACAGGTGTTTTCATTTGTGTTCCCTGATTAGATCTCGTATCAGTTCTGTGTAGATGTGTACTTGTACTGTACTTGATTGGTATCTCCCTCTCTGTTCTGTTTTCTTGCACCTGGTCCATTAAGGCAACTGATCCTGTTTTGATTTTAATTGGCTCATAGAGTTTTGTGACATCATGCAACACCAAGCATACCTTTAACCTGACAAGTTGTCTAATCAGCCAGAGTCATTGAATAACATGTGCGGGTATGCAGTGACATTCAGCAACAGTTTCAGTTTTAGGCCTCTATTCATGCTTCATGTTCTCAAGCACTGATACCTGGGCTGTAAAATAAAATTCAGCACGTTGTTTTTTGGTAATAGATGGAATCTATCATCAGCCCTGAAAATGAATAACAGCACTATTTCTCTATAGAGAACTGCTGACTTCATCATGCTTCGAGTAAATGTATGTTTGCTTCGATTTTACACAAGTCATAGTAAATATCTAAGACTTTTTCTGTGCACTCAAAGGTTTATTTCTCTAGACTTTTGAGCCCATATTTGTTAAAATCAGTGTTAGTGACTATACCCGACTGGTGTGACATATCAAGATGCTGATTAAACAGCATGATTATTGCAAAGGTGTACCTCATTCTGGTCACAATTAAAGGCAACTATTGGCATCAGATGTCCATGTTGGCTGGTCTCAGACAATCCTGCAGGGAAAAAGTTTGATGTAGAGGTCCTGGGCTGGTCAGCACAATGCCTCAAAACGTGAGAAATCTGTAGCATTGTGTTTTGCAATGAAACTGGACTTTTTATCTTGACCAGCCCAAAGTACATATTTGCACTCATCATGCTGTTTAATCAGCATCTTGCCAGGTGGATGGATTATCTATCTAAAAAGAGTGAAATTATTTATAGACAAGATGATTAACAAATATAAAACAGAAATATGAACATCACAGAGTACATACAATGAGTTGGGGTTTTTGTATATAAAAATATGTATATTCTTAGTTGCTGTTATTTTCTTTCATTGCTCTGTATAATTTAAAGCCAGCTGACAAAATATAATTAATGCTAAATGGGTAGGTTTAATAAGCCAAGGCCTCAGCCTACACCTTTTCAGTCCTGTCTTGTTTGTTTGATTTTTTTTTTCTGAAGCTAGAAAGCATTAAGTTAATTTGTTGTCTCTCTATCAGTGTAGTTGTATTTTTATAAGTTGGAAAATGACCAAACTAAACTAAACTAAAGAAATAAGCTTTTAGTGTGCACAGAAAAATTCTTACAGTCTTATAGGCAACACCCCACTGAAAGGCATGCATGTTTTTCCTGCTTGTGTTTTCACTCTAACCTCTCTAGGTCACTTGTCTTTAAAGCAATGGACTCCCAAGAGTTTAGTGAAATCATGAGAATAATTTAATTGCCAGTGGTTGTGGCCACATCAGTGGCTCATCAACAGTCATTTGTTCCAACTGTTACATCTTACTTTACTGTACAACTTTTTCCTTTAGCATGATAATCTTAGGACAAGTGATAAGGAGACAGAGAGAATTGTATAATTTGCAAACTGAAAGTTAACAAACTTTTAACAAAATTATTACTTGGATACAGTTCAAATGTGAAAAACTGAAAAAAATACAGCTTTGTGTGATAATTATATTAAAAAATCTTATTACATTCCTTTGTCAGTTACATTATGTAAAAAAAGAAAAGATAATTAAAAAAGGAAATGCAGAGAGGAAGAAGGGAAGTTAATTATGTTGACATTGATACTGATGCATGTTATGTCTGTCCAGATCAGCTACCTGTGTATCCTTCGTGCCGTTGGTCGAAGCGCTGGGACACAGCCAGATCAAAAGACGAGGATCAGGCAGTTAGTAAGCAGCACTATCCTCATCTTCCTCGTCTGCTTCTCCCCCTACCACATCTTCCTGTTAGCACGCACCCTGCTGGAGCGGGAATGCAGCTTCATCACAGGTACCCTTTCTTTTCTACAAACGAGTCCACCAACTCAGGCTGAAAAATTATTTGTCTTAACCATGATGCCTCTATTCTTGTTTTCCAGTAATATTTAACTACTACCACCTGTCATTGTTGCTGACCAGCCTGAACTGCGTGGCTGACCCAGCTCTCTACTGCTTTATAAGCGAAAGCGCCCGTCGTGGACTGTACAGAGCCGTTTTCAAGCCTGTTGCCAAAATCCTGTGCTGTTGCTGTCGCCGCGGCAATGCCAGCCCGAGCAACCCAACTACCGATTCCCATGAGGTCGCCACCGATAAGAAAAATGGCCATCAAACCGTAACCCTGCTCACACACACAATCACGCGTAACTACATAAAAACAGACACTTTCAGGAAAAACTCCAATTTAATCACACAAACTGATGACAAAACAATCATACCTTTAACTGTACAAAATACAAGACAGTCTGACAAATGCGTGGACAGTGCTGAGCTCAGCTGTATGATAGCCATGAAAGCGCATGGCAGCAAGGACTGAGGAGACTGACAATAATAACAGATAAAAGGAGTAATTAGCAGTTGCCTCAGTGTAGTGGGATAGGGGACAAGACTCGCAAACTAAGCAGAACTAAGCAAAGAGGCAAAGCTCATTGTAGGCACTGACCTAGTGAAAGTTGGCTGTCCAACACAGCTTTGTTTACATCATTATTGTGCAATGGCATTGGATTGAAAACATTTCCTCTCTCTCTCAAGTTTTTACACTGAGGTCTGAAAATAGAAAAATCCAGTGTGCCTAACTCCAAGACTCAGTGCAGTATTTTTTGCAAAAAAACGCAACTATTACCATGACATTACTTGTAATTACTAGAATGAGTACTTAATGAAG
Organism: Spondyliosoma cantharus; assembly: GCA_900302685.1. Taxonomy (NCBI): domain Eukaryota; kingdom Metazoa; phylum Chordata; class Actinopteri; order Spariformes; family Sparidae; genus Spondyliosoma; species Spondyliosoma cantharus. The sequence continues at coordinate 8,713 of OMLP01038794.1, read as the reverse complement.
TTACACTACAGGCAACAGTGCAAACGAGCTGATAAAAAAAAAAATCGTAACATCATGGCCTAGTTACATAACCTAGTTACTGTCTCACAGGGAAAGCGTGGTGCAGCTTTGACAATGACTGCTGAATTTGATTTTAGTGTATCAAAAGTAATGTGCCTTGTTTCACAATCAAACTTGAGGCTATCAAAATGCTTGATAGGGTCCACTTCTGCTCTAAACAGTGCAACACTGTAGTGACAGAGGATGAACATGGACAGATGAGGTGCTGACGGTTTTAAACATGTTGCTACTGCTATTCAGAACAAATGTATCATTAAGTGATAAAAAATACCCAAACACATTATGTTTTATTTTCAGTTGTCACATAATCTGGAGAATATTAAAAATTAGTTATTGACGGTATTCATTAACTCATATTTGACCCTATTAGGTGGGCAAAACATTCTGTATCAGAACAAGCCGAATAAAATCTTTACTTGAAGTGTTGCTGATACAACTATAAGGGCCCATTCTGTGTGTATGTTAGCGAATTGTTTTGATCACCGCATGAACACAATGTGCAAAATTACAGCCCTGATTCCTAGAAAACTTGGGAGCATTCCACAACTTTCATGTCTTTCGTTGTCTCTATCTGAACTTGTTGAAACATGCTGCTGGCATGAAATTCAATATAAGCAGATGTTCACTAAAATCAATTAAGTTGATGAGGTAAAACATTAAATATTGTCTTTGAAGCCTACTGTTTAAAAAAGGGAAAAAAGTATTACAAAATTATCACATTCTGTTTTTTATTGTGTCAGTGTGCCAACTTTTTTGTAATCAGAGTTTAGTTGGTTGGATACTAACTTTACTAACCTCCGATGCCAACAGAAACTTAATATTTCTGCTGCAATTAATTTTAGCGTAGGTAGTTTTCGTTGCTGTAGGCAGCAAACACCCTAAAGCAGCGCATGTATGTTGAATGAAAGTTTCACCCCTGGCTTGCAAAGAGGTGTCCCAGAGACCTTCGTCAGGATCCTAAAAATAAACTGGAAAAAGAACTAGAGGAAAGATGCCCACTGAGTGAATATTTTGTTAACACTATGTTTTGGCCAGCAAACTAGTGGCTACAGTCTCGGGCAGTGTTACACAGCAACAACAAACAAGGCATTTTTTTTCTCAACAGGTGTGTGGTGATATATGGGTAGAAATATATATATTTTTTTATATATGGTTAAAAATATGCATTGATTTAAATGTCGATGTAGGAACATGTCCTCTCGTCTCCTCATCACAAGAGACCCTGTATTGGTCTCTGAATTCAACTTTCACCTACTTTGCCTGTCTTCCATCAGAAGGGCCTGAGAGCCTCTCTCACCTCTTGACCTGACAAGAGGATGAGACCTTGTCTCAGCCATAAAACATGCTCTGCAGGAAGGACGTCCCGTCCTAATTCACAAATGGAGTCACCAGTTGCCATCTTCCCCCACTTTTTCGCAGGATTATAGCTTTCTTTCTCAGGCCAATCGACACTCGATACCCTGGTCCCAGGTCTGAGCATCTGGCTCTGGGAACAAGACTGTTTTCACAAAGAAGTGTTGATAACTGAGTGCCTTTTTGATTGTAAATTAAGGGAAGGATGGTCACTGGATCGTTTCATTTCTCCTTTGATATGACAGTCGCCCTTCCAGAGAAAACAACACCCTGGAGCCCATATCTGGTGTTGATCTCTCCCTTTGTCAAGGTGTAATATACGACGTGTGTTGTTAAAAGCTGTTGGCATTCCAAACAAATGTAGTCCTTTTAAGTACTAAGATAGAATCTCACCTTCTCCAAAATAGCAGATTCTCAATCAGCATAAGAAGGTCACAAATATGATGGTTTCCACGGTTTTCTAGCATCAGATTAACTCAAGATAAGGAGTTTGTGTTTTAATATGTCTGAATGTTTGGTGGAACCACAGTACCACCTCTTGGTGGTATAGTTGGAAGAGCACTTTCAAAATGGACTTTTTTTTATATTTGTGTCTATTCTAAATAGTAAATGCCTCTAACATATATTTTTGTAACAAGAATTAAGCTAGCACTATACGAAATATGTAGAAGTCATCAGTGCTGCTGTGCATATGTATGTGTGTTTGTGATATATTTTTAACAACTTTTCCTTTTCCTTTTTATATTAAGGGATTTCAGTTATGTCATGTCAAATCATGTAAACAATGTCTATTAAGCCATGGTGGATTTCTGTGAACGGTGAATCGCGATCTCAAAACTTTCAAAGACGATAAGAATAGTTTAATAAATTCCGTGCGTTTAAACTATGATATCTCCAGAGGAAGTGACACTGTCAGTCCGGCCCTTCAGTTCCGCCTCCGAGATAAAAGGGGACACCCGAGTGTCTCTTATCTCTCTTCATTTTTATTCTCATTGTTGAAACTATATCTTTACTCTTCGTTCCTGCTTTTAATTTCCGTACTTTACTTTATTTCGTTTTTGCGACACACTCCAAGACTAGCGATCTCCGCAGATTTCAACCATGTGTTGAATTTTTCCTCAAATAATAACTTTTGGTATTGAGGTGCTTGCTCCAAGTACTTTTATTTTGAAAAGCTCGAAGAACGAAAATTAATTCTTTTTATCCTTTTTTTTATATTGCCAAGTATCGTTGCCTGACTCAGAAGAAGTGAACTTAATCTAATTCTTGTATTTAGTGACGACGGAAGAATCGCCTGGCCAGTGTTTCATCCTTCAGTTATTTTTAGATAAGAAGTTGAATTAGTACACAATCAAAGCTGAAGACTAACCACTCGAAGAAGTTTTTATTAAGACATTGATCATCATCAAGAAAGACATCGCAGTAGTTGACTGCTCAAGAATTCAGCTGGGCTTTGAACCGGATTCGTCAACAGAGACGAGACGCAACTTCCTTCTGGCTGTTGGACCGCTGCTGCAAACCCGCAGTTGAGCTGTGAGAACCGGAGAAACTAAAAGCCGTGGACTCCATCCATCTACAAACAAAGTAGGCTGTACACTGCTGGATTCACACACATGACAAAAAGTTGGTGTCTGTAAGCTTTGATTCCCATCGTTTAAGAGAATTTCGGTTAGCGCCACATAGTGTTAAAATTTACTCCCGTAATATTTTAAAATTACTAGCCGTCCCGCAAAATTCACCATCAGCCCTAAAATCACCTAACACTATTATTTTACCCTTTACAGTCTCCACATATTCTGTTACCTGTTGTCATTTGTTTGAATTATCATTTAATGCTATTAACTCTGCATTACTTTTAGTTAATAAACATATATAACCGTATGTACTTGTCTGTGCAAGTTTAATTTGATGTGGAAAATCGATGAATCCGTGTAAAGAAATCGCTACTTCAGAATATGAGATTGAATATAGATTTTGAAATTTAATAAATTCATTTGAAATTGATTTGAACTGTTCAAGCCAAACTTGTACAGTTGTTTTTGGAATGATTCCCTCCGGATTATACAAAATAGCTAAACAACGGAGGTGGTGCCCCATTAACGAGTGTATTATTAATCAGTAGCCCCATTCACAGTTCCGTTTGAATGTGGGGATCCAGTGCCAATTCTCCGCCTCCTTCTCTATGTGAAAGTCTCAGAGGTGGCGAGGGGTGAAAATTTGCTCTGGCGCTGATACGCCTCTGGAGGTAGTATCAGAGGCGCAGTATTGGCGAACCAAACCAGTATGAATCGATAAGCCGGCGTTGCATATCGAGGGTGTGACAGTCTGATGACTACACAGGTCCCTCACTCAACAAAATAACGAGAAATGTCCCACAAAGCAATGTTACATGATGTCACGGCCCTTGGCTGTGATGCCCTGTCTCCGGTGGCCATCATCATGTGGTAGCCTTTTCTAGTTTCTTTCTAGATCTATGTAGATCTGTGTGTGCCAGCCCTTGCTCCTGATTAGTGCCCCTGTTTCCTGCCTGGTCTTCCTCTCCCTATCCATCTGCCTGCCTCAGTCGGCCTGCCCTTCTGCACTGTGATTGGGTTGCCCTGTTCTGGCTCACCTGCCCCAATCCTGCTCCAGCTCGTCATCAGACACACCTGTTAAAAATCGGCAGCATAGAGTCACTCAAGGGTTGAGTGCACTGTGATTTGGTGTGAGCAGCTAGCTCCTTTTGTCTCCCTGCTTATCGTTACCTTAAGCTTGTGTTCTGTAGTTTGACTATTTTGTGAGTGATCCCTAGTACTACACCATTTGTTAGCAGTTTTGCTTGGCCTGTGTGCCATATTTTGAGCAGTCCTTTTGTTTTGTGTATGACACGTGTTGACGGCCCTGAGCCGGTATTTAAGTTAATTGTTGTGATACATTGGTCTCGATACATCAGACTTAGGGGTGCTATTCCTGTTTTGTATTTCAGTTTGTTTTTTGTATTTTTATTAGGGCATAGCATCCTCCTCCCTTAGTTTCATCCTGTTTGATTCGTATTTAAATTTACCTTCCTTATTAAAACTAATTTAATTTTTTCTAAACTAAGTCCATCTGGTTCTTTATGTTATTTCCCTTTCCCCAATGAGCTGGGGTCGTAACACATAACCAAACAAAAGTAACTGTAGTAACTGTAACTGTCTTTGGCAACTTAGATGAGGAAAAAAATACCGCAGCTGTAAGTGAAGTGTCTGTCCTCCTGCCTGTCCTACCGACTCTTCGTCACATTTCTGCCTGAAAAACGGCTTCCATCAACAGCAAAAAACTTTAACTCACCAAGTGTTTTTATGTTGGAAAACAAAGGGAGGGCACCTGGAGAATACCTTGAAAAAACACAGACGTCATCATCATGATGTGTACCGTCACGCCTCTTTAGGAGCCACAACGCCGGCTTGCTGTGTGAATTACACAGCAGTTCGTCTTCACACCGGAGATGCATGGCTCTGTTTGAACAACCAACGACGGAGAATTGGCCAGCCGCAACTGCAGCGATAATACAGTTCGCTGTGTGAAAGGGGCTGCTGAGTCCAACCTGGTGGTTAACCTGCAGCAGGCCATCTCTCTGACCAACTAACTAGAGGAGAGAAACTGACATGATGAAAACTCTTCCTAAAGAATTACAGACAGATCACTGCCTCACACCAGAAGCCTCTGACCACTAACAGAATAATCCATCATAGCTTCATTGCGTGACATTGAAAATGCCTAATGACATGGTTTAATGAATTTCGTTTGTTTATACACTGCAAAAAAAGAAAAGTTGGGTGAACTCAAAATTTCAAGGCAACAAACTTCGATAAAATTTTGAGTTGGGCAATTAAACTAAATATTTTGAGTTTTGCTTTTTGAGTTTTCTCAACTCTGAATTCTGATTTTTGTCACCTCAACTGTAAGTTGTACTAACTTATAATTTTACATTGTAATAACTTTTAATCCTTACTTCTGCCAACTCTCCCGTAAGTTGCACTAACTTATTTTACACTGTAATAACTGCATTCTTACAGAGTCCACTTAAATTTGTTTAAGTTAGTATAGCAGAATAATTTAAGAGGAATTTAAAATTGCACACTGCAATAGTTTATAATGTAATATAAGTAATAAAATATAACCAATAACTTCTAATTAAATGTATAAATAATTACAGATGCAACATACATTCAAAACATTTGTTTTATTTAAACTGTACCAGCATCAAATCCCTTTCAACAGGGACAAGTAAATGCAAACTGATGAAACCCAATTGTCCCAGTCCTAGCAGTCAACTTGTGCTACATTCTATACTTGTAAACTTTGAGATTGAATAAAAGATCAAACACGAGTCATGTATACAAGACCATACAGAGCCAGTATGATACACAACTATGAATCCAATAAATCTGTTAACAAGGTTACTGAGCACCATAACTTCCGGTCTCAAAATAATCAGCATATTCTTTTTTGTAACACTACTCAATACTATGTGACAATTTACAAACACTGAATTTTAACATGCAACATGTTTAAGAAAAACCCAATAAAAGTGCAAAATAAATGTAAGAGAGTTGGAGATCGAGGTACATAAGAGTTGAGAGTGAGTAACAGCAACAGTAAATTAACATGATGTTGGCTGAACAGAAGGGAACTTTTAGAGGTCAACATTTCAGATCGAACCTTATCAGTTAACCTGTGGATTCACTGAAGGAGTTTGTTTTTGAGGGATCTGACCCTTGCAGAGAGGTCTGTACCAAGTTCCATGAAAACCTTCTGAACAGTTTCAAATGTGTACCTGAGATCTTTTGGGTACTTCAGGTTTAAAGCATAGATCAGTCCAAAGAGGTAAGCAAAAGCAGTTGGCAGGTCAGGGAGATCTTGAAGGACAATCTCTTCTTCCACAACAAAAGCAACACTCACAACACTTTAAGGAGCTGCGCTGTTATCATCCTCCAACACATTGAGGATCCCCAATAATGAGGCCCTTCGTCTGCTCCTCTTCTGGGTCAGTGTCCTTGTGTGTCCTTGACAGACAGGAAAAGACCAACACATGGATTGCAAGACATTAGATTAAAATACTGTGAATCAGAAAATGCTATTACTCTATAATAAATAACTCCAAATTATTGGATAAACATGTTTTTCCAAATAGAATTAATTATGAGTTTGACATATTAACTATTTCCATCCCATACCCCACAACCAAAAATTGAACCCTCATACACACATCAACTGACATCAGTTAGGCTATATCAAGTCATAGCCAGGACAGTACAACTATTGAAAACACTCTGGACATCGGGAAAGATGAAGGGAACAAGGAGGACAGCGAGCTAATGGTTGAAGTCAACGTTAAATACAGAACTATAAATACAGTATAATAATATATTTACAATTTCTATTTCTAACCACTCACAAGACAGTTCCTGAAGAGCTTCTCCTGACTGTCACAGAGATACAAGGGAAGGCCCTTTAATGCTGCAGTTTGTCGATGTGTCAGATGTCTGAAACAGAGTTGCATTACAAGATGTAATTGACATAAGAAGTAGAGTAAACATACAGGCAGCTGTCCACTATCCAGAAAATCTTCTGTTGCTTGCACATCAAAGGTTTACTCCTTTTAAAGGGTAATTTGGCATTTTTCAGATTCAGATTCAGAATAATTTATTGATCCCCAGGGCGAAATTGCTTTAGTTCCAATGCCCGTGCAAATTACAAGTAGACAATGAATGAATGAAATAAAATAAAATAAAATATTAAAGTAGACATTAAAATAAAATGAAATAAAATAAAAATAAACTTGGGCCCACTGTCAAGGTATGTCCACTGAAAGTGCTTTTTGTGTCACTGACAGGCTAATATCATTATCAGTGTCTGACAACATTATGAAAAGGATCCCTACAGAGCAATATCTTTTTTTAAAGATTAAGATACCCTTTGTTTAACAAGAAAAAGCCACTATATCTCAGTAATTTTATGTCTTTGATCAACCACTACCTGCATTGGTTCGCTTATTTTTTTGTCTTCTCCCCCTTGACTGGCAATGAGACATTTGGTTGACTTCATTTCAGATGCCTTTTTGTACACAGTCCCGTTTGAAAGCCTATGTCCACGTGTTAGGTAGGTTTGGAAGTATTAGGGGGTGGAGCATCAGGAGGTTGCTTGCAATGCATCCTGGTAGGCAGCCTGTGTAAGCAGGAAAAACAAATTTTCACACACTGGGGATTTTATTGCCTCAATTAACTTAATTTACCATCAACACTGATTGGGATATGCACATAAAATATGGCAAATTTCTCCTTTACAGCTGTCCCTACTATGAAAATTTAGAATCAAAATCTACCAATTTCCAACATTAAACATAATATAACCCTGGACTGAGACTTTAGTAGCATCAAAGTAGCATCAATTTAGAAATCTTACAGATAAGACAGATATTGAAGACACATTGGGGGGTCATGGGAGTAGTTGTTGGGGGTCTCTAGAATAACAAACCCTGAGTAAAGTTAGGACGGAAATAGATAATAAATAACAGTTCAGAGAGAAGAAAGACAGAGATAAGCTGTTCACATTTGGTTTTACCACCTGCTCTAAGTGAAAGGATCACAAGTTGACTGTTTCAAGAACATTTTGCAGGCTGCAGTGACTTTAAAGTAGATAACAGTGAACAAATGAGGTGAATAGATTAGGTGTCTGCTGACATGTTTAATGTCTGTATGATTGTAGCAGTTTTAAAAAAACCCATAAAACTGGCACAGTGCTGGCCCAACAAGCCAGGATGTGACCCCAGCAGAGGAGCTGGCACTCCATTTAAATAAAGGGAGGCCAGTGATGGAGGGGATCCAGGAAAGGACAGTAACAGACTCAGAAACCATCTGCTTCATATTATTCTGTCTGACTTTGGATTTCCTTGCAGTGTCTGGGAACACACTTACACTTAGTACATTGTATTTAAATCACAGGCTTGGTATGTCCTGTGAAATCCTAATTCAAGTTCTGTCAGTACATGTATGTATATGGCAGGGGGAAGGCACATCTGCAGATGAGGAGACTGTCACTGGACTCCAGAGGGCTTGAGGTATATCAATGTTATGGAAATATCCTGCTTATTCCATAAAGGATATGAAGTCAGTGATGTGGTGCTAATAGAAAATATGTGTAACAGGACCCAGATGCTGCACAGCCTGATAACATTGAGTATTGGCATAAAGTAAATCTACATTATGCACAAATCCTGCTGTGCTAATTGACATTTCTTTTACAGACTTCACAAACTGTTAGACTATACCCAAAGCAC